>JAFEMH010001907.1:232500-403876 GCA_022495995.1 Adenophora triphylla var. japonica
CTTTATTACAAACAATATTACCTAATTCATCAGATTTGTTTTTAAAAAACCATTTGGTTCCAATTATATTAGTATGTAAAGGACAAGGAACCAAACACCAAACATTATTTCGGGTAAATTGTTCAAGCTTTTCTTGCATAGCTTGAATCCAAAAATTGTCTTTTAAAGCTTCAACCATATTTTTAGGCTCAAGAATAGAAACAAAACATGAGTGTTTTACCTTGGAGTATGTGGTGGACATACACATACACACATACCTTACCATATCTCTATAGTTAACCAGCTCCTTATTTCTTGTTTGAATTCCCTCATTAACCTCTCCAATTACTTAGGTAGTGGGATGGTATTCCTAATTCTTGATGGGGGGTCTCTCCTGGCCTGTTGACACACCACATCATCTACTTCTTCTAATACTTTATTTACAGCCCCTGTTCTGGAATCATGCATTGTCTCAAGTGTTGCCGTATCAGAGGCAACACTAGGGGCAACACTTGAATCTGTAGCTGCATCATCATGTAAAACAGCTTCTGCCTCAGCAACTTCTCCAGCTTCTTCCAGCAACATCAGAGGCACATCTTCAGTTGATTCATCCGTGACACTCAACAAGTTGTTAAAAACAATATTTACTGATTCTTAAATAATTTTTAATCTTAAATTAAACACTCGGTAAGCACAACTGTTTTGAGAGTATACAAGAACGATATCTTTGTCACTCTTTGAATCAAGTTTTCCTTATTAGTCCTGGTCATTTAAGACATAACACAAATACCCAAACAAATGAAAATAGTGTACGATAGGTTTCTTTGCATTTAAAATCTCATAGGGTGTCATTTTAGTATCGGGTCTTAAGAAAACTCTATTTGAAGTGTGACATGTCGTGTTTAATGCCTCAGCCCAAAATATTTTAGAATCTTGAAATTAGCATTACATGGGTCATTTCTAATAACTCCTATTTTTTCTTTTCGTCACACCATTTTGTTGTGGGGTTTTGGGTGCCGAAAACTCATGGTATATTCCTTTTTTATTATAAAATGTTGAGAAGGAAATGTTATCAAATTTTTTACCATGATCTGATATTATTCGAAAAATAGGTGAACAAAATATATTTTTTATTTTGGAGTATAAGTTTTTAAATTTATCAAAAGTTTCAGATTTTTCTCTTAAAAAATATACCCAAGTAAACCTAGAAAAATCATCCACTATTACATAAATATACTTCTTACCTCCCATACTTTCTACCTCAATTTGACCCATTAACTCCATGTGCAAAAGCTGAAAATAATGTATTGTTTCTAAGTGTTGTTCACTATGTTGTCCAACACCGTGAGCAACACGAGTCTGTTTACCTTTTTGACATTCACCACACACCATAATATTCTTGAGATTGAGATTGGTAACACCTTTGACAGCACTAAGTTTGACAATCTTCTCAATATTTCTATAATGAGCATGTCCTAACTTTTGATGCCATAAAGTTGTGTCATCAATTTTAGTTGAATTGCACACTTATTTTTACCAACAAGGTAGCAATTATCACTCGATATTGTTCCTGTCATAACACAAACGTTAGTGTTATAAAAACTTCACAAGTATCCTTATTGGATTTTACCTCCAAATCATCATCATATAATTGGCTAATGCTAATTAAATTAGAAACCAATCCATCTACATGTAATACAATTTTTAAGGGAGGAAAGCCGGTGACACTAAGTGTTCATTTTCCTATTATGTTACTCTTGCCTGCACCTCCATAGGTTACTGAGCCTCCATGGATAGGTTGATATTCCTACAAAAAAGATCTAGTTCCTGTCATGTGACGTGAACAACCACTATCAAAGTATCAAGCACCTGAAACGTTAGTCCATAAAGCAACATATATAACATTACATTTCAGATTAGCTTTGGGAAACCAAACTTTTCTTTTTGAATTAATGTTTTTCTAACCACCTGTGTTTTCTCGAGTGTTGTCTTGAGAGTTTGACAACACTTGAAGCAACACTTGAGAACTGGACTTTTTCTTTTGAAAAGTAAAACATTCAGATTTGTTATATCCAGCTATGTGACAGTACTCACACACAAATGAATGGTTAGAAACTTTACCAGAAGAACTACCTTTTTCCTTAACATGTTCTTTTACAAAACTATTGATTGAGGTTAGGGGGTCAACAAAATTGGACATTCCGACCCTTCAGACTATGCAGCTTATTTCAGAGAGAGGGCATAGAGAATACAATTGGTTAGTGGGGGCACGAAAAATGCCCTATATTGTACTCCCAAGCAATAACCTACCCTCCGCCCAAGTTAGACAATCCAAAACTTGGACCTTTCCAAATACCTTGGCTCAAGAAGAAGGCCAAGAGGGTTAAGAAGAAGGAGAATATGAACAAGCCCCACCAAACCTCAACCAAATGCCACCCGACTTCTACCAGCAGTTCAACCAATTGTCTATCCAACAAGCCCAACTACTCCAAAAAACGCTCAAATTCTTCAACAGCTCGGTCAAATGGATGGTCGTATTAAACATGTCCAAGGAAGAATTGATGACATTTACAATTATGGGACAAGGTATTGGGACAACTTTCCACCACCGCCACCACCACCATCTCCGTAAGTTTCTCTTCACCCTCCCCGAATTGACATTGATCCTTGAAACATTGAGAACAATGTTCATTTCAAGTGTGGGGGGGGGTATCTACCTATCTTTATTTTTTATTTTCTAGTTTAATTTTTCATGCTTTCTAGTATAAATTTTTCTTTTTCTTGTTAACTTAGTTTGCATTATTCTTTTTATGTATTCATGTCTAGTATATATATATATATATATATATATATATATATATATATATATATATATATATATATATATATATATATAAAATCCCTTTGATGATCCATATTATTAATTCTTATGCTTGCTATTTACTCTAGAATAATGCCTTTATATTTTTTCTCATATTTTCTATAAACTTAGAAATAACTAAAAAGAAAAATATAGGAATATTTTTAGGAAGTAATTAAAGCCTCATAAATTAATGTAGCAATATATAGGATTTTGTCAAGAAAAGCATTTATTTATTTAGATTAAATCCTTATTGATCATCTTTAAAGTACTTGGTTTTTATCTTGTGAAAAATTTTGAAAAATTATTTCTTTAAATGTTCATTTCAATAATTTTTGATGTTTATTCCCTTATTAGAAACATTCACATTGTTTTGCTTCTTTTGAATCACATCCCTTCATAAAAATCCCATCTTTCCATTTCCACTAATCAAGTCAAGGCTAAACATTTTATCTTATTGCTAAAGAGTGACTAAGTCACCAAATCTTAAAAGCAAAAAGAAATCTATTACTTCCTAAGTAACTCGGGACACGGCGTTCGCTGCGACGATGCTTCCTTGCCAAATGGAAGTAATATCCGAAGTATTCTTGATCTTAGTATTAGGAGCATGGGGTTCGCAGCCACAATGTCTCCTACTTGAAAGGATCGAAAATTACTTAAAGTCTTTTGCAAAATATAACACGTATAAAAAAAAAAAAGATAATTTGTTAGGCCTTGATAAGATTTTCCACTATCATCCTCCATTTTCCACCCTTGTGATTCAAAATGCATTTTAAATCCATGAATACTTCTAGTTTGTGAATAAGTGTTCATTCTTTTTATTTGTACATTTTTAGCAATAAAAGCACTTTCACAAAATCACTCTAAAAGAGTGAAGCTTTTTATTTCACCATGTTTATGATCCAAGATTCATCCTTTTAATATGCTTTGCTTGATCAATTTCTATATATGATATATTAGGCTATTGTCTCTAAATTGCTCCTTTGAAATATTCCCTAAAATGCTTCTTTCTAGTAATTTTTTAAGGGTATGAAAAATATGAATAGAAAGCTAGAGACAATCTTCAAAAGTAATAAGCATGCTACAATAAATTTTCTGAGGGATCATTCTCATTATTTTATTATTTTACATTCTTTTCTCCCTCTGCATTTATTCATCTTAATCTTGCTTGGGGACAAGCAAGAGCTTAGTGTGGGGGAGTTTGATAAGTGACTATTATATAGTCATATATCCCATTATTTATCAATCTTTTCCTTAGTTTTATTATCATTTAGGTTGCATTTATTTTATTTTTAGCTTCTTTTGTTATATATCTTCAATTTTACATTTTTTGGTATATATTGAACTCTTAGACAGGTTTTAGAGTGTATTTATGATCAATGGATTAGTGCAAAGCCATGGAAGAACAACAACAAAATCAAGCACACAGGCCAAAAACCAGCCAGAGAGGCCGTGCACTTAGCATAGGAGCGGCCGTGAAAAAGGGCATTTCCAGGCCAATTTAGGCCCCAAAACATGGAGTGGCCGAGTACCAAAAAGTGGAGTGGCCGAGCAACCCCGGCCAGAGCGGCCGTGCAGCCAAAGCAGGAGCGGTCGTGCACAATTGCCTAGTTCAAACCAAATTTGGCGCCAAAGGGACACGGCCATGCAGATCTCTTAGCTCGGTCGTACAAATGGTGTCTGCAGAATTAAAAGGCACCTTTCAATGGCACCACCTTGAAGAATCTCCTCCATATTATAAATAGGACATTTGTAATCAGTCTTAAGACATCAGGAACCATAATCAGATACCAGAGTATAGCATACCAAAGTTTAGAATACATTTTATATCATTAGTTCCAAAGATTTTTGAAGATTCAAGTGTTCATTGTTTCTTGAAGTAATTTTGGAAGGAAGCAATAAATATCAAGAGTTATTTCCAGCCATCATCTCTTTACAATCATAATTCCTTCTTCTCTTTATCTTTTATTATTATTTATGCTTGCTTATTTATAATGGCTAGTGAGTAATTTCCCTTATTCTTGTGGTTGGAAATTCAAAACGCCTCTTATTCATCATCCTTTATAAAAGTCTTGTCTTATATCTTCATCTAAAAAATTTCTTTATATCAATCTCAAAATGACTTACATTTTGGAGACGTCCAACTTGTATGATTCAGCCAATCGAGAGAAGTACATAGCGGAGAATCTTGATTGACGGAACCATAAAAAGGAACCAGGTTTCATTGATCACGAGAGTAGTTCAATGGCCTAGGGATGTTCCTTGAAAGAAAAGTGCGTTGACTCTCGAACTTAATGGATCCTTGCTAATTATAGTCATCTAGAGATAAGCCGAAATGCCTGTTCGTGACAGATGGGAATACCATAAACGGAAATCTCAAAGAGATAGGGCATAATTAGTGAAGGGTACAACGCTACTTGCTTGATCGTGAGAAGTAGTGTAAGCCTAACGTACCATCCTTGATTTTTATGAAAATCTATATTTTAAAAGACATGACTATATGATGAATACTTGGCTAAATGATTTCCAATCCCGAGAATGCTTCATTTTATAAGAATTTCCCTAAAATATTCTCTGTTTATGTTCTATTCTTTTCTTGAATCAATCTATATTTCCCCCAATTTCTTTTATTAGTTGTAGTAAAAACAATTTCATCCCAAAGTAAACCCTGTCCTTGTGGGATCGACTCGTACTTGCACCCGCTATATTTCAATAGCTCGTGCGCTTGCGGATTTTAAAATAAACTGTTAGGTTTCGACCGAACAACAGGTGCGCATGGGGGTGCAAATCATGGATCGAAATGGGCTTCGGGCTACCGAACTCATGTGCATGCGCGTCTTGCGGACAGGAATGCAGCTCCAAATTGGCCTACTCGCGCTAGCCCACTTTTTGCATTTTTTTTCAAACGTGACCCACAATCTGTAACTGGCACCAATGATTTCAAAGGGCTGTGTAACTGCCGCAAGAGCTGATTGATTGCGCCAATTGATTTCAATAACTGCATTGATTTAGAAAATTAAAAAGGGTTTTAATTTTCGGACAATTTTTGATTTCCTTGGCAGGTATACAAAGGGAAGAACACAACAAAATGAAAAACAAACCGATTTCCAGAATCTCTCTACCCTCCAATTCATTGCATATTGAACGATTCTTTTCTTTGGCCTCCTGCATATTGCATCCGGTGGTGATACCGTCCAGGCATAACTTCAGTTCGCCGGAGGTACTAGTGTGCAGCAACCTTTCGGTCAGTCCGTTTCATCCTGGGAGGCAAACGTCTGGTAACAATTCAAGCACAACTCGGTGAGGGACGAATTTGTCTTAAGGAGAGTGTGGTCTCACACGACTCGGGCATCTTGAAGAATCAGTTTATATTTTCGTTTGTATTTCTGTTTTATTTTGTTTTCTGTAATTTTCAATTGGTTTTGTAATCATTATTCCAACAATATAAGCTTACCCGAAAAATAGGTACATTCACCTAAAACAGTACCAAAAATTCAACAACGAGAAGGTACAACGTTAGATCATTTATCCAACTTGATGATGGATTGATAGAAATAAAATTCAAAAAAACACAATCTTTTAATACAAAAACTTTCAAAAAAAAAATCCATGGATGTTTTAATATTAAACCAATCAAAATATTTGACCAAAATACACATCCATTCGGTCTCTATAGAGAAAAAGTCTTTGTTTATCCTTAACCAACTCTTATGAAGATAGTACATTTTCGGTTAATGTTTTGGAAGAATTCATCTTAGATAAAAATGTGCTACGTAAAAACTTTAACAATAAAAATAATAAACAAAATAGAAAAATGATTTTTGATTATTATACAAAAGATAAACAAGAATATATCAGAATAGAACATTATGACTTTTGTCAAAAAAATAAAAAGACACGTGTCATTTTTTTAAAGAAATGATTACATATTCAAAATTAGTGTCTTCAACAAAATTAGACGATGAAATAAATTAAATACCCAAACTAGTGGACCAGCTGTGAGTGTTATGAAAATGAAAAATTACCATTAGAATCAAGCTTAATTTAGCAAAAATGGTATAAGAATTGAAATACAATCAATAGTAGTTGTAGGATTAGTTAATGAAAAAGCCAAAGAAATAAATAAATATACATATTTACAAATAAATTGGACAAATTTAACTCTTCATGCATTAAGACAACAAGTACACAAAGTAGAAACAAAATAGATAATATTATAAGTCAATTCTCTAAAATTATGAAACCCATAATTCTTCAACTCAATTTTCATCTCCAACACATAATACAACTTTATTTAACAAAAAATTTAATAGTTTTCAAGAATATGTCAATGCATATAATTCACCTAAAGAGAAAACTTACAAAATGTTTGAAAAAAAAACCATCACTAAATAATTCTTTCGTAGTAAGTCGAATTAAATCAAAAATATATGATCCAATAATATAATTATCTAATCAAATTACCTTTCATTCTCAGCAAAAACATAACTATTGTATTAGCGTTGTATACATTTCCCCTCATTTAATAATCTTGTATCATCATTATAATGTCATCAACAAATTTGTATGATTCAAAATCAAGAGCAATACAAAGTAAAATCTTAACAACTCTATACTTTTAATATCTATATTTTATATTTCATTTATTTCACATAATTAATTAGTTAATGTTAGTGTTAACATCTGTGTGTTGGCATTGGTGTTGTCCCTATTGTCACATCAATGTTATTACTGGTGTTATCTCATGTGTTGTCGTCGTGATGATAGTTTAAAATGAGATAGTTACTACTTGTTATTCATAAATTACAAAGTGATTGTTAATTGTTTACATGTTTGTTGTTGGTTTATTAAAAATGTGTTTGAACTGGTCTAAATGGCTGTAAAACGTGGAAGTTGAGTAAAAAAAGGAAGTTGCACACAAATCCATATTTATGTGTAAGAGTTGAGATCAAGTAAAGTTGATTAGAGAGTTATCTACATGCAGTGACTGAAGATAACATGTACAAGGCTGAATAAGCTTTGATGTACAAGCAATGAAGCAAGGGATTCATAAATTACAAAGTGATTGTTAATTGTTTACATGTTTGTTGTTGGTTTATTAAAAATGTGTTTGAACTGGTCTAAATGGCTGTAAAACGTGGAAGTTGAGTAAAAAAAGGAAGTTGAACACAAATCCATATTTATGTGTAAGAGTTGAGATCAAGTAAAGTTGATTAGAGAGTTATCTACATGCAGTGACTGAAGATAACATGTACAAGGTTGGATAAGCTTTGATGTACAAGCAATGAAGCAAGGGAAGACCAAGTCTTCCTATAACAAGGAAGGTGGAGCTAAAAGTGGAAAGGTAGTTCCAATTCTCTCTCATGGATGAAATCTGGCGAGATTGAGTAGGCTTCAAGTTCTAAAAGCCTATATAAATGCAAGAATCTGACAACTTCAAATCACCTAATCCATAGTTGAGATTTGCACAAGATAGAACATAGTCTCACATTGTTGTCCCATGTGTTGGCAACACTCTATCCAACACCAGTGAGTTATAGTGAATAACTTTCATTTTTAGAGTGATTTATGTGTGTGAGATAGAGCATTCTTATATAGAGTATGTTCTAGATTAGTCGTTCCACTGAGCTATTGATTGAAAATCATTAGGGAACTTTTCGACCTTTTAACAAAAGTTTATTTATAAGAAAGGTCTTGCCATCCGGGCACCCTCAAGTTATATTTATATAACTTGAGATAAATATACTCTTGTGTTTATTGTATTTTCGTTGCTTTAAATATCTCAATTATTTTTGTCCATTTGAATTAGTGTTAACAGTGTTGTTCTTAGTGTTAGCAGCGTCTCATGACATGTAAGCGCCCGTTCGTATTCGTTTAAGCCGAGGTAGAGCACTACTTCTTACTCGTCATAGCCGAGATAGGAAGTCGGGGGCCACTGAGCGGTATAAACCAAGGAACGAACGTGGGCTAGGCGGGGCAAGGCTCAATGAATTGGACACAAAATATAATACATACAAGTCTCAAGTACGACAAAGAGAGTGGACTTTCCCTACATTTGCTCGTTATGCTTCCTCGTCATTCCTACTATGTCGACCTAGCATCATCTCATATGCCAAGCAAGGCATTCAACAAGACCGACAAAGGTCTCATCAAAAGACGAGGAGCCCCTCCTCGATTTCCATATAATACAAGGAAATTGGCTTTCCTAAACTTACTCTCCACTTCACCGGCGTCAACACAAGCCGACCTGGCTACTTATCACGAGTAGCTCGCCTCAAAGGCGCACATTCAGATTGCTATTATCCAATCCTACTCAAATAGGGACTGTGAACAGTTATAATACTCATAGGATTATAACTTTATCTCACACGCATTTCTATTCAACATGGATTCTACAATGTTATGCCTATAAATACAAGTCATACTTCACATTATTTTGATAATACATCTTTTGACTCTAAACTCTTGTCAATTGATTTCTCTCTTTAAACACAAATATTTACTGTCAAATAGGAGGGCCTTCGCCGGTGAAGTCCCGACTTAGTTTACGTGTTTATTATTCTCTTTCACGCTATGTAATTATACAGGATACAACATGTCGATTGATTTGGGCTGATACGAACGTTTTTGGCATAATCAAATATTTATTTTTATTTGAAGCAATAAATATATATTTGATTAGATATAACAATATAATTATATTATTACAACAACAACAAATAATCTTTAACCTCAAAATGATTTAGGGTCGGCTAACATGAAAAAATAGTTATATTATTGATATAAATCAATAATTAGTAATAATTTAAGACAATAACTATTATTTTAATATCTAATGTTATAGTTCAATTATTTAAATTGGATAAAATTTATTTTAAATAAAATATTGACCAAATAATGAATTAAAGAATTCATAAAAATAAAAGCACGTTTCAAAAAGAACTTTATCCATCTTCAGATTCACCCTATTTTTCATTTTCCATAACCACCCTTTTTCATCTTTTAGTCATTACCATCCACCATCTGCATTCTGCAAACCACCATAACCACCACCGTGCCACCACAGTTATCACACCCCAATCGTCATAAAAAATAACAATTTGAATTTTTAATTTAAAATCAACAAAATTAAATTATATTCGTATATCAAAATTAAAAGAAAAATTAAAATAAAATCACATACTCCCTCCATCCTAAAAGGATTTTTCTATTGTGTGCCCATTGACACATGATAAGAATTAAAGATTCTTTTATAATATGTGTTAAATTAATAAATATTTTAAAGATTCTCTTGTAATGTGTGTCAAATTAATAAAAGTATTAATTTGACACACATTATTACAAGAGAATTTTTAAACGATTCTCTTGTAATGTGTGTCAAATTAATACTTTTATTAATTTGACACACATTACAAGAGAATCTTTTAAACCTTATCATGTGTCCATTGGCACGCAATAGAAAAGTTCTTTATATACTCTATATTAGGGGCATTTATGTATTCTTATCATAATTCAATATTTTAAAGCTTTTTTAACAAACATACTCCCTCCTTCCCATTAGAAGCTTTCCATTTTGTCATTTTGAGTGTCCCGTTAAAAACTTTCACTTTTCTTTTTTGGCAAAGAATTTTTACTATTTTCTCCACTCATTCTCTCTCCTACATTATTTTAATACTCACAACACCATTATAATTTACTATTTCCTCCACTCATTCTCTCCTATTTTCAAATTACACTCACAACATTTTTTATTCCCACCAATTTTCTTATTTTGCATGCAAAGCCAAAAGTGGGAAGCTTATGTTGGGACGGAGGAAGTATGCATCTAGCATATTAACGGTCATAAGTTGCTTCAAAACAAACAATATTTAGTTCATCAACTATAAATCAATCTGCTATCAGTCATCAGCTGCAAGCCTGCAATAAATGAGGCTAAAAGGCTCTATTTAACCTTCCTAGATCTACAACTTAAGAAGCCTAAAAGGGACGGTAGGAAAGATCATTTTGGGAGGGAGGGGGTGTCTGATTTTAAATCTTAGATCTACAACTTAGGAAGCCATTAGGCGGGAATAGGCGTTGACTTGATGGGATAAAATCCAAGACCACGGCCAAAAATATGCATCCTACCCCAGCCAATGCCTAATATATACTCCCTTCGTCCCAGTAATTTATAGACTTTTGCCAAGGCACGAGAATTAAGGAGGAAGTATTATATTGAAAGTGTTGTGAGTGTGAAAATAAAATAGGAGAGAGAATGAGTGGAGAGAATAGTAAATTATAATGGTGATGTGAGTATTAAAATAATGTAGGAGAGAGAATGAGTAGAGGGAATAGTAAAGATTTCTTTCCATTTTAGGAAAGTTATATATTATTGTGAAACGCCCAAAAAGAAAATTTTATATATTATCGTGGGACGGAGGGAGTATACCAACAGCCACATTTACTTACCTCCTATTTCGATGTGGGATAAATAACCTCCAAGGCCACGGCCGAGCAAGGCAAGGCGCCGAGCCAAGGCAAGGCTATTTAGTTTCTAAAAAAAACGGCCGAGCAAGGCAAGGCGCCGAGCCAAGGCAAGGCTATTTAGTTTCTATTTCTTTCGATCGATGTGGGATATTTCCAAGGCCACGGTCAAGGCCGACCAATCCCAAGGCCACGGCCAAGGTCACTTTTTATTATTTTTGACAAATAAATAGCATCTTAATATTAGATTTTTTATTTTGTATAAAAAATATTATTTATTTTTGACAAATAATAAAAATAAGTGGCACTTCTTATTAGATATATATATAAATTTATGAAATATATTTAAAATTTGTTTAATTTCTCGATCCCGCTTAAACCCCTAGGCGCTAGGCCCGACTCCACCGCTTAGCAGCCGCGCTTTCTTTTTAGAACCTTGATCTTTCCAAATGCAACTTTTAAGTGATCATAAGAAAGAGTATTGTTTGATTTCGAAATACTCTCTTCTTCTCCTTAAAATAAGCTCTTGCTCGCTCTTCTTTCCAATAAATAAACCAACACTCATCAATGTTCGGTGAAATTATCAGAAAAAATTGGCTTCAACAACTATGAAATACAGAAAACACACAAAAAAATAAAAATAAGCAGAAATGCTGAAATAAATTAAGAGCAAGTATTTGCAACAAATCTTCAAGTCACTTGCATCTGCATGAAGTGTACCGATGTTGATCTTGACACAGCCTTCAATCGAAACGTTGCATCTGCAATATTAAATCCACAGTTAATTTACTGAGCAGGTGTGTGTGTGTGTGTGTGTGTGGGGGGGGAGGGAGAGTTACATGGACAAACTAGTTGAGAATATACACTCTGACCTATACACATGATGCATGTTTAAAGATAATTTACATAAATCCATCCCAAAAATTAGAAGATGGTTCTTTTTTCGTTTTTTTTTTTTTTTTTTTTTTTTTATAAAGCTTTTTATCCCAAGGAAGCCTCATCCTTTCTGAGTCTCCCCATTAGAAAATACTATGATTCCGGTTTCATGGGATGACCTTCAAGAAGCAGCATATTTGCTACTCACTCCGTATCTAAATGAATGCCAATTTTCAAGAAATTTTGGTCCCAAAATGATTTTTTTTTTTTTACCAAAAAAAAAATTTATACTTCAAAGCTCAATGTTTAGAAAACGGATAACAAGAATATATACGCATCTTTGTGTTAAATCGTATAAAATGTAAACATTTTAAGAATGTCCCCCGGATGAAATTTAGACATTATCTTAGGGACGGAGGGAGTAACATATATCAAGTCTCTTTCCTTCTAATGCTGGATTACGGATGAGATACAAACGGCTCATAATCTGACAGAAATCACATTTACTGACTACCATATACTCAACCCAAAAGATTTAATTCAAAAATTTTGGGTGTTATTATGTGAAGTATATGATGGACCCTCACCAACTCGAGCATACATCAGCAACATAAGAATCACTCTAACAAGAATGGAATACAAAAATTTATTGAAAAGAACGTCAGGTACAGCCAAGAGTTTTCCCCTTCACACAACTAACTGCCAGCCACCAGAGTCAAAGAAACTCCCGAGTACGATCATTCTAAATTTTAGAAAGTTATTCAGGAGTGAAGAACTAAGCCAAGAACATACCTTCCAAAGGCCGTCATTAAGATAATGCATGTTATCCACACCAATTCCCTTGTTAATTGCCTTTCTGCACGTAATAAAACACTGAGATTAACCAACTATTAACAATGCAAATTAATATGGTTACAATGACAGTCAAGAAATGTCCATCTGACAGTGAAAGGTCAATAGGAAAAAAAATAGGCCTTATTTTGCAAGGATCTTTCAAGTTTGTCAATCCTTTTCTTGATTCTGCTTCTCACAGACTTTCTTATATCAACGAAAAATGCACATAGATTAGTTGAATGATGCCCACCTTTTCCATTTAATTTGTTCTTGGTTTATACAGCTTAAAGAAGAGAGCCAGTAATTATTTCGGAACATCTTACATAAATTAAATAAAATAAGAAACCAAACCCCACTCAAAAGAAAAAACAACACATATTATAGCTCCCTGAAAGGAAACACGGAAGATATGCTCCAAAGGAACAGTCAAATGAGGCCTAACATTATCTAGTTAACAACTGTCACCATTCTGTTCTATTCAACAACTTTACCCAAAAAGCCATTAAATCTGCTATTTCTATTGGGAAAGAGAACTAGTCTTCAAGGCATTCAAAAATGGAAAGTGTAACTGTCTTCTCTTGGAGGGAGGGTGCTAATGTTAGCATCTGATAAGCAACACATGTTTTAATGACAACTAATATCTCTTTTATCTTTCACCCGAACTGTTTTCTTATTTGTCATTTGATTACAAAAAAATACAGCAAGAAGAACTACAAAAGTGCACAAACTCAGTTGCCGTAGAATCCTGGGTTACAAATGGTGATATTTGCAAGAAGATTTAGACAAGTACTATTAATTTAGTTCTTAAAAAAATGGCATTTACATTTATGGTATTTTGACATAGCAGTTGCAAGAATACAACATATTATCAAACACAAATATCCATAAGTCCCATCTTTCAGAACACTCGACCTGACAACTGCAATGCAAGTGGATAAACCTAGGTAAAAATGGAGTAACATGATAAATTAGAATATGTTTCATGCGATGTTAAACAATTATTTTCTCTTCCGGAAACATTCAGCCTAATTCCCAGAAAGCACCCACCACTGTTCTATTCCCAAAAAGTCATTTTTCATAAGTAAAACCTTAAGAGGCATAGTAACTTACATATCTTTTGCAGACATTTTTGTAAAGCCAATAGCAAGAGCATGCTGCTTGCCTTCAGCCATAATAGCCTGCGAAAACAAAAGGATGGGAAAATTATGAGACAGAAATATAACCACTATAACATCACATAGTCTACAGCCAGAACTCTTTCAAGCTACCATTGCCGTGGGCTATCAGCTACATGTTAATCACGAAGGAGAAAGATGAAGCAAATAAAAAAAAAAAAAAATCAAAAATAAAGTACACTGAAAAGGGTAACATGATACTATCTACCCTGCGTATCAATGATGATGAAATTGGTCAATGCAAATACAACAGCATATCACTGTAATCTTTGTAATTCATACCACAGGAGTTTCTGCTCCCACTTCATCGTCCAAGGCACCACCAGGAGATGTAAGCCCTGGACACATAATATTAGCACCCGCAAGAACATATTTTATTGCACCCCTGTCCACTTGTAGCTTTTTCATTATGTTTGGGTCTGCAAAAGTGAGTAATTTGGGATGCAAACATTTAAAGATAGCATCATACTATTCTACATGTTAACTGCGGCTAAACATACTGTGCCCTATAATACAGAGCGTTGGCCAGATAAGACATAACAACCGTGTTCAGACTTGTGGTTAAGGGTTACGTTTTGAGCTTACTTAAAAAAGAAACTAATAATAATGAAACCCTGAAGAGAACCATTAAACCACATGGCAAAAAAATAGTGTAGCAGAAATGAGAAATTTAAATGCATGCTTGCCAAAACTGAAAAAAAATGAAATTCAGAAAGGGCACATTTGTAAGAAAGTAAAAAGTAAGTATAATGGGGGAAAAAAGAGAACCTGTTTTATTTTCACTTAAGATGGCTACAATAGGTTAAACACTGACTGACCACCGATACCAGGATAGATAATATCAGTTCAATAGTAACACAAGAGGTACATGGTAAACTCATGAAGTGGACTCAAATAGAAGGGCCAAACTCCGTGTCGACCCGAATCTGACAATTCTTATGTTACGCATAAATTCTGCAAAATTTAAAATGGGTAGAAAGTTCTTTGAGGTTAAAATCAAAGTAGGAAGAGTCAAATATGAAACTCTTATCACTAATCACACCAGAGGTAGTTCACTGATCACCTCAAGTCTCTCTCTGCAGTTGCGTCAACAGGCGTGCTTGCTATGTGGGCAAGAGAATTTTTATTACTCAACTTTGGTGAGTGATGTTTTATCTTTTTGCTCCAAAATAGTGCAATTCATCTCAGATATAAGTGCAAGAGGTAAAAGTATGTAGCACCCCTTACTTCATGCTCCCAGTTCGACAAAATGAAGGGAAGAAATGCAACTTGCTTCCAACTCTCATCTTGGGTTCTACTTATCAACTTAAGAGACTCTGAATAAGTTGCTGCCTCGCAGAATCAGTAGCTACTCCATTCCCTCCTTACTAAACATCTTTGCAACCAAGATTATCTCCTCTCTAAAATGTAAGCTTAAAGTTAGCCAAAACATAATTAGTGGGTCCAAAGAGGGAGGCATGCCTTTCATGCTTCCTTGCCTCTGCTTCCTATATATAATACGGCATGAACTAGGTCCATCACTCTTTTAATACTCCACTTTTCCCCCGGTCAGACATCAGTTCCACGAGAACATAAAAATGCTCACCGACATCCCTATTTGAAAACAATTATGGATGTCTCTTGGAAGATGGAAATACTAATGATCATTTTCTCTGAAGTTCTATAATATTTAGAAGTTCAAGACGTCATTACTTTTAACACATCCATCACTTCGACTTGCATGCCAATTCAAAGTATGAAAAAGAACAAATAAAAAAGATGGAAAAGTGATGATCACATGCTATCTGAAGTTCTCATGATAAAATTCTGTTTTATCCAGATAATAAGTCATTAACATTCTACTCCCTCCGTCCCGAAATGATCTTCCTACTTTTTTGGTTGTTGATATGAAGGTACTTTGAGCAATAAATTTAGGTTGATTTAACTACAATAATGAACATCTAAAAATTGTTATTGTTAGTATCTATAATGGTGTATTATAACAAGTTTTAAATTTTAATTAGAATAACTAAATCAACCTAAATTTATTGCTCAATAAACCTTCGTAGCAACAACGAAAAAATAGGAAGATCATTTCTGGACGGAGGGAGTATGATCTAATAGTGCTACACATGAGCTTGAAGTATGAACAGTAACATATGACAAAATCGGATATGCCTTTTATCAATTGTAAGTATACATTGATGAAGAAGTCGTAGGGTAGGCATGTATGGTCCATCACGTATGTTGAAAAACAGAGGCACATTGTTCACCACGACTAGGTTCAAATGGTTTTGACTGAAAGCAGAAGAAACAAAGAAGAAATGAGAAAAGAGTATTAAAAAAGTGTAGGAACAATATTAAGAATTAAAAGAATGAATAAAGTTTAAGCAAAAATACAAAATAAAAAGGCATCAAAAATCACCCAACTATGCACCTTGTTTGGATTTGATAATTAAACTATAGTTTGTTACATAGCATCGAACTATTTCTTTGTTGCACGAGAGGTCACTCCTCCAAGCTCCGTTAATATTTTGACGCTATGTTGCCATGTGCTTTGCACATGACACAATTTTTAATGGGTAATATAGGGAAGTCATTATATTGTAAGGTATAATAACATTTGTAAGTTTTTTGGTTATGATGGTGGGGTTGTGGTGGCGGTGGTGATTTGTTTTTGGTGATGATGGTGAGAGAGATGGCAACAGTAGTGATGATAAGGGTGGTTATGGTAGCGCTAGAGGGGAGTGGCGACAGAGGGGGTGGTGATGATGGTGAGAGTGATGGCACAGTAGTGATGAAGTCCAAATAGGATACAATATAAATTTTGTAAAAAAAAGGTTACAATATAATAGTTAGACCATCAAATTATTTAATAAATAAACTTATTTTTATCATATAAAAAAATAAATCATGGCTAAAAAAATAGTTTGCGGATGATAGGAAAAAGTTCAATAGTTTAGGGATCTTTTAAGTATTTAAATAGAGGGAAAGGTGAGGTAGTTTTCCAATATTACCCATAAAAATTATGCCATGTGCAAAGCACATGACAACTTAACGTCAAAATATTACATAGTTAGAAGTGACCTCCCATGCAACAAAAATATAGTTTGATGCTAAGAATGCATCAAAATAAAGTTTAATGAACAATACCACACAAGGTGCATAATTGGGTGATTTTTGGTGCATTTTTGCCAAATTAAAAATAGGCATTAAATTATAATAACCATTTTACGACAACGAGAGGTGACTTCTTTGGAAGCAAATCATCCAACACCAGCTCAAGCCCTGGGTACTGCAAAAGACCCATACATCAGTAGAAATAATTCAATGAAACGTGATTCAGAACAGAAGAGGAAGATGGAAATTCACGACCTCGTCTGCAATACTTTGCCGGATTCGTCTTTGCACAGATGCTTTGACTTGATTTTGCCCAGATACTTCTTCGGATGTGAACCTACATACATATTATTTGCATGAGTACAAAAGCAGTAGCTCTATACTAAAAAGAAACATTGTCACAGAAAAAAACATGCATGCAACACAAAATCACATTCGATTAACAATTTAACAGCCCTCTTCAATGGAAAGATATGAGCACATACAACAAATCATACACCCAAAATTATCTCACAGCAGTTTTCAAGCTTATAAATGAAAATAAATTCATAATAGATTTGGTTGTCGCATAGTGTAAGCTCTCCTGCCAGCAGTGTATTAACCTTCTGCTTATGCCTACCTTTCAACACTGCAAAACTGTAGACTAAAGAGTGAAAACCAAGTTGCTGATGCACGACCCATTGGTTTTCACTAGGCCAATAGAAAAAGGTAATAATACAAAAGAAAGAAGATTAGAAAGAAATGATGAATTTGCAAAGGTACAAATGCTCCGATGTCTAGCTATAAATACTTGGCCGGTGAAGAGCTAAATCAAGAAGATGAAAACGTGTCCTGCTGTTTGTAAGTTGACCCACATTTTAAATCATTTTAAATCATTGAGCACATTCAAATCCTTATTTACAATTCTAAACTTGAGTATGACAACTATTAAAATCCCCACTTGGCTCCAAAGTAGACCCAAATGTACATACACAATGATGACCTGAAATTCAAAATTCTCTATATCATGTTTCATCTTGATACAAGCATGAGCTAGCAAGCCATCTTTCACAAGTATAATGATATCAGTAAACGTCTAACAAGAACTGTTTAAGACAAGGCTTGATATAACAAAAAATATCCTTCTTTTAAAAAAATAAAAATTATAGTATTACAAAAATTAAAAATCCTCTATCAAAAGAGAACAAGCTGTCAACAAAAATAAAGAGAACATGAAAGAAAATACAGCCAAAAAGAAAGCAAAAGTGGGGGAAGGAGTGGCTATGAAATGCAAAGACGCTCCTATCTCTGCAAAATAATCAAAAGTAGCATTCCTCTTAAAGGCCATAAAGTGGTAGCCGGTAATAAGGACAACAAGACAACCCGATCCGTCAGAAGTGGAAACAGACGAGCCTTATAAGGAAAATCCTGGAGTTTTCATTCTGTCCAAAAGCCCCTAGATGCCACAGAAGCACCCTTCTCCCTTCCATATACACAGCCGCTAAACCTTCAACTGTAGGAGAGAAATGTGACTGCTCCCAGACTAACCATATAGAAAAACTGATAAACTTCATGCAACTGTACTATGGAAGTGAGAAGAGATCTAGACTCGATATGTCGTCTAGAAATGACACACGTCTTGCAAAAGAGCCTCATGAGATCTGTGCCTCTGATTCAAGGGTTTGTATTAAGTCTGTAAAGGACAAGGACCACACAAAACTTAAGTCTAAAATGGAACCTTGACTTTCCAAATGAAGAAAACACAGTGAAGAGGATGGAAAACGATCTAACCAAAGATCAACAAGGACTTTGCGGAGAAACTGCTGTGGGTTCAAGAACCCAGGAACAGCAGCAAGGGTAATCATAAAATGAGTTGATTGAATGATCCCTAATAACTTGACTAACACACTAGCCTCCTAAGAAAGGAAATTGCAAGAATTGTCTCAACCCCTCCATTCACTATAACGCAGAAAGGAGGCACAATGAAGATAACGATTCTGTAAATTTAACAAAAATAAAGAAACACAGAAGACTCCCATGTCCAATGATCATAGCAAGCACTAAAAAACCATTCCCATCTCTGAAAACACAGGGAGGAAGTATAAATATCATAATAGATGACTTTTAAAGGACTTTTCAAGTTCATACACCTTCAATTCCATCATCCAAGAAATTCCTTTAAACATCAAATTCAGTTCTAAATACTAGACAGCTTCCAAGAACACTCTTGGACGGTCTCAATAGTAGACAGAAAGTAGTTTAATTCCCATTTCTAAAAATAATAAATTGCGGAAGTCCTAAACAAACATGGTGATTCTGTGCAAAAAAGCTCCTGAGATGAATTTCAGTTACAAAACGTATATTTCAAAGGCGCAGCAACAAACTTAGCATGCCCATGAACTTATTTGAGAATCAGCAATTGCATTACTTTCAGCATCCAATTTAGTGTATCAATCCTGAAAAATCTTGGGTAAGGGCGCATTTCGACAGCACACATCTTAACAGTTTAATGTACCCTGCCAGATCCTGCTAATGCAAGAATTTACCGAGACTCCTTCCTACCCTCATTCGCTATAGGTGAATTTTGTTACTTCCTTAAAAATAAACACTCATTTTGGAACATAAAAAAAATAGAACAGAGAAACTCCTTTAGGGGCGGACAGAGTATAACTTATGGGTAAGCAATTTGTATGATGAAAGCATAATAACCTTGAGCATTTCTAAAATTTAAACCGCGAAAAACAAAAGGGGAAAAAACAAAAGAATAAGAAGGCGAAGGTTGATGGGTATGAAAATGAAGCTTGGATTTAGGAAAACTACTTTGTTATTACCAACTGAAACTCTTAAAAATAACAAAAGAAATAGAAGTAGATTCTTTTAGATATGATCATAATGCAGCGACTGTTAAGAGTACCAAAAATCCTTCATGATCCATTCAGTGGAAGAAAAAATTAGTAAATTACATAAAATTCTATCACCAAACAGTCTAATATCTTGCAGAGTCTTAATCATCAGTCTTACAGTAAACAGTAAAGTCATACTAAGCAATCATCACACTGAGTGAAGGTAATCGAATTCACAACATTTGACAATTTGTTACCACACCATTACTTTCACCAGAAATTTCTATATTACATCACTCTACAACACTTTCCACTTTTAAATAGGCAAGCTGTTTAACATATAATAATGACCAGCATTAGGGTTCATAATACACAAGCTAATCATGCATATCGCTGCCCGGAGAGATAAGAACAAATGGCATTTCATCAAGTTTGCAACAACAATGTCAAATATACATGTGAGAATAACATCAAACAATTATAAATTAGCAATCTACCCAAACGATACCCTAAATAACAGCCTAACAATCACACATACGAATGTGAAATAACTGGAAGAGGGAAGGAACTCACTTCTTGAACATTTCAACGTGGTGCAGCAAAAACCTTGAGAAATTTTTATTTCTAGGGTTTATACTGGATTGATTCCGAGATTCAAAAACCCAATTTTGGGAATAGGTTAAGAAGAGTGTTGTAATTTTGATAAAGAACGATCCACCCAAAATTGAAATTGACAAATTTATGCGTTCCGTGAAGGGATTCAATTCAACAAAAAACAAAGGGGAAGTTTGTAGCGAACCACGCGTGGTTTCCAAGCGGAGTAGTGTGTGAGCGTTCGCTGTGCTGTAACAAAAACAAAAGGTGATGATTAGCCGTCTAGGGTTCGAGGCTTAGTAACTTAACTTCAACGGAGGGGTTTAGGTTCGTGGTTAGCTTAATTAACCAGTTAAAAAATTAAAACTGATTACATCTATTTGGGTAATACTCCATCTTAAATAAATGTTGGGATTAATTTCAAAAGCCTCTCAAATCAATAAAGACACGTAAGGCTATGGGTATCAAATAAAGGATTTATCCGGATCAAAATTTTAAATAAATCTCTTATCGTCACACAAAACCCCTCCCCTTCAGACACGGATTCAGAATTTTGAAATCACGTGAACTTGATATTTAAAAAATATTGTAAATAATAATAACAGTGAAAAATAACTTCATATATAAAAAAAAGGTTACATATAGTCGGTGACTTAATGGACATTACTCATTACATACATAATTATAAAAGAGCTTAAACTAACTAAATCTTACTCTACGAGTCCCTAAAGCTTCAAACTCTTTGATCACCTCGTCATTGCTAATACATACAGCATATTTTTTTCTCGATATGAAATACCATACAATCACCAAGAAACTCATCATCCATCTTGTTTCTAAGTTTATTCTTAATAATGTCCATAGCTGAAAATGCTCTTTCAGTGGTTGCCGTAGAAACAAGAATAGTCATAACTAAACAAATCAACATGTAAAGCATTGGAAATAATACTGGCTTCCTCGTTTCAGCTAATGTTTGGCACAAGTCTGCAATAGATTCCAACTTCTAAAATTTTGGATACTTACGCATCACTCTCTCATAAAATGGACACTCTAATTCTAGAGCATACATTTCAACATCATCAAAGTCCCCAGAATAAAACTTCTTTGCAAGATTGCATACACCATCACATGTCAAATTTTTAAAGTTATCACGAGGATCCATTGTTGAGCTAAGTATAAGAAGTTCTGATGTTTGGTTTGAGAATCTTCTATCCAACTCACTCAACTGAAGATCAAGTAGAGCATTGAATACATCAATACGATAATGATGCTCAACCGTAATGATATCTCTTTGTTGATAAGGGCGACCCGTACCCTGCTTGTAACGAGCACTCATATATGGCATATCAATATCATGCTTGAGACAGAAAGATTCTACATCACTTAACAACTTCTCCCGACCTTCTTGCCTCATCTCTTGAATAAGTGATTTTGTATGTCCAACAAAATGCATTCCATCTACAAAGTCAAGAGACCTTTTCTGTAATGCCTGATAAAGAACTTCAGTTGTCTTCATCACTTTGTGCATTAGAAGCAAACAAAATGCAAAATCAAATGTTCTTATAGCTTTAAGAACTATTTTAGCTTCTACTCGTACTTCTGAGGAAGTATGCTCAATCATATCCCAAAGTGTTTGTTTGATTGAACTAAACAGCTCAATCAAACTCTTAATAGATCGAAAATGTGAGCTCCATCTAGTAGCACCAGGTCGTTGCAATGTACAAACTTGATTAGCACGAGAACCTGACTGAAGATATCCGCATGCTATCAATTAGCAATTTCCTCCTTTCTAACATCTTTTAATGCAGAATGACGCTTAACGAAAGAATCTACAAAATTCACAATTAGAGTCAAGGTTGAGAAAAATTGCCAGATGTTTTGCACTCCCTTAGTTGTAGCATTTAATGTCAATTGCAAACGATGTGCAAAGCAATGCACATAATATGCATAAGGACAATCTTCAAGAAACAATGCTTGCAACCCATTGTAAATACCCCTCTGAATGTGCGCTCGCCCGAAAAATAAGAAAATAAAGGAGTCGCCATGCCGTTTTTAAGAGGAAACATTGAAAACCTTTTGAAAGAGATTTTTGGGTTCGGGGGTCAAGTTACGTGTTAGGAAGAACCGAGAGTTCACCCAACACGCCTCGTCCGTAGACGAGTCTTTCTAACGTTCAACATTTAATTCATTCAAATGTGTGTGCTAGTGTGTATGACAAGATATGTATGGAATGCATAAAAGTGCTTTATTTTATTGCTCAAAGGGAGGAAGAAACAACTTGTAAGCCACTGACCATGGGAGGCTACATCCCATATTACAAAGAGGATTGACAAAACTTACAACTAAAATGAACCTCTTTGCAGAGGCTAGTTGTGTCGCGTGACACGTGACCCGAGAAGGTCACTTGTGTCGCGTGACACTACAAACACTTTGCAGAGGTTTTACATTATTGAACAAAGGGGAGGTAAAGCTATCTAATCACTTCAAAATGAATGTGGATATGGAAGATCCACACCCTAATTTGAGTGACAAACAAAAGGAGGGAAAGGAGGAACAAACTTACAACTGAAAGATGACTCTCTGCAGATAGGTCACTTGTGTCGCATGACACACGACTTGATAAGTCACTTGTGTCGCGTGACATAAGTTGACTATGTGCAGGAATCTCACAATTTAAAACCAGAAACTAACAGGGATCAATTCAGATCTATTAAGCACATCAAATCAACTTGGATTAACACAAATTAGCAACAAATCACCCAAGGGAGCATGGATATGGGAGATCCACACTCCCTTGAGCACCAAGCAACCAAGGGAGATACGATCACAATATCAATATGCAATTAAATCAAACAAAACCAATTAAACAGAGATATGGCAGTTGCCACTTGATAATCTAAAGCAGATGGAACTTAATTATCAAGTTAAGGAAGAACAATTACAAATAAACAAGTAAAATGGAGAGAAAAGGTGGAGAAACTCGTTACCCTTGTAGTCCTCTACTTCTACACCAAGTTAGGTGTGGAAGCCTTCAATTCAGCTGCTAGGGGATGCAAATGAACACCAATCGGCTGCTTCTCTTCAGATCTTCAAAGGGAGGTGAGTTGTATGAAGATGGGTTTATGGTTTGGGTGAAGAAAGGATGGAATTGGAGAGGTTTGGTGTGGTTTGAGGAGAGAGAGGGTTTTCTGTCATCAATTGGGCAGAGTGACTTTAGGGTATCGGAAAAGGATCCTGATATGAGAGGGGGAGGGTCCAATTTATAGGCTGTATGGATGAGGTCACTTGTGTCGCACGGCCTTTCGCTTCGCTTTTCCATGGTCAATTGTGCCGCACGACCTATCAAGCCATGTAACCGTTTTTGGCATAAATAACTGATTATGAAATCTTCTGTGATAATTCCCAATAGGTCCAAAGCTGATAATTTCTGATAGGTCCTTTTGTGTGGAAAAAATCATTCACAAGTACTTCCTTCATAAGAACTTTAAGATAAGTTTCCGGAAGACTTGGAATTGACCGGGAATTTACCAAAACGCCCCTAGTGCCATTTTATTACATTAAAAAGCACTTTAAAAGGGTCGCGAATTGGATTGGCGTACTCACAGAGCCCCTCGGCAACGTCACTTATGGAAGAAGTGAGGTTGTCGACAAAAAGGACCCAATCCCAATGAGCGATTAGGGGATAAGGCGGATGGCTAGACGATGACTTGGTGGATCAGATGGCTGGACCTTTTTTAAGAAAGGATTCCTACATATCCCTGGGAGGAAATCAAGCCAAATCGTAGTTTGGAGAATTCGGAATAGACCATTAGGAGGTGTCTGACCCGAATAGACCATTAGGAGGTGTCTGACCCGATAGAAGACTGTTAGGAGGCATCTTAACCCGAAAAAGACCATTAGGAGGTGTCTGACCCGATAGAAGACTGTTAGGAGGCGTCTTAACCCGAAAAAGACCATTAGGAGGTGTCTGACCCGATAGAAGACTGTTAGGAGGCGTCTTAACCCGAAAAAAGACCATTAGGAGGTGTCTGACCCGATAGAAGACTGTTAGGAGGCGTCTTAACCCGAAAAAAAGACCATTAGGAGGTGTCTGACCCGATAGAAGACTGTTAGGAGGCGTCTTAACCCGAAAAAGACCATTAGGAGGTGTCTGACCCGATAGAAGACTGTTAGGAGGCGTCTTAACCCGAAAAAGACCATTAGGAGGTGTCTGACCCGATAGAAGACTGTTAGGAGGCATCTTAACCCGAAAAAGACCATTAGGAGGTGTCTGACCCAATAGAATGAAATGAACTGAAGGAAGTGATAATGATTTGGGATTGGAATTTAGTGTCGCACGACCTCTCGCTTCCAATTTTCCATGGTTCAAACTGTCGCACGACGGAACGAATCAATAACCGTTTCTGGCATCAGAAACTGATTCTGGAACCTTCTGTGATAATTCCTTAAAGGTCCAAAGCCAATAATTCCTTGTAGGTCCTTTTTTTCGGGAAAAATACTAAAACATACTTCCTTCGCGAGAAACTTATAAAATGTTTTCGGAAGTCTCGGAACAGACCGGGAATTTACCAAAACGCCCCTCAATGTAATTTTATTACATTAAAATGCATCTAAAAGGGTTGCGAATTGGATTGGCGTACTTACAGAGCCCCTCGGCAACGTCACTTATGGAAAAAGTGAGGTTGTCGAAAAAAAGGACCCAATCCCAATGAGCGGTTAGGGGATAAGGCGGATGGCTAGACAATGACTTGGTGGATCGGATGGCTGGACCTTTTTAAGAAAGGATTCCTACGTATCCCTGGAAGGGAATCAAGCCAAATCGTAGTTCAGAGTATTCTAAGGAGACAATTAGGAGGTGTCTGACCCGATAGAAGACTGTTAGGAGGCGTCTTGACCCGACTAGACCATTAGGAGGTGTCTGACCCGATAGAAGACTGTTAGGAGGCGTCTTGACCCGACTAGACCATTAGGAGGTGTATGACCCGATAGAAGACTGTTAGGAGGCGTCTTGACCCGACTAGACCATTAGGAGGTGTCTGACCCGATAAAAGACTGTTAGGAGGCATCTTGACCCGAATAGACCATTAGGAGGTGTCTGACCCGAATAGACCATTAGGAGGTGTCTGACCCGATGGAACGAGATGAACTGAAGGGAGTGATTTTTCGAGTATACCAGACATAATGATTTGACAGTTTGGACGAGATATGTTTTCATACCTGTGCTGTGCTTACCTGTAGTTGCCGGAGGGACTGATGCTACTGTTGTTGCTGCTGGGGATAAATGTGACTGCCGGGGATTCGCACCGTTGTTGTTGATGATTGCTGTTTTGCAGTGCAAGGAACGGCCTTTGTTGACGATTGGCAACGGGGCTGATAACTTTGATGAGCATTTGCTGGAAAGATTACCGGATTTGCACTTCTTTTGTATCAATTTTTGGTTGAGGGACAATCTTTGATATTCGGTGCAGCTCCGTTGATCATTGGACTTGCGGAGGTAGATGTGGCTGCCGGAGGGTCTAACTATAACTGCTGTTGACGGTTTCCGGGTGGCCATTCACGGGACGGGTTCTGACTGAAAATCTGCCCTTGGGAACGGGCTCTGACTGAAAATCTGCCCTACGGGAACGGGCTCTGACTGAAAAAACTGCCCCTATGAAAACGGGCTCTTACTGAAAATCTGCCCACTGGCTCTTGCTGAAAATCTGCCCACTGGCTCTTGGTTGATAACTCGCTGTGCGGAACATGCCTTAAAGTCGCTGAGGCTGGTGAGCATTATCGCCTGGATTATGGGGCAGCTGGGGCTCTTTTTTCTTTTTTTCTTTTTCGACAAGCACTGCTTGGGGGCTGGGTAGTTGATACTCATTTCCGACGGTGTTAATGAGTTCGAAGGTGACGGGCCTGATGAAGATAATAAAGGCTAGATCTGCCACCTGCAGGATTTGGATTCCTTGTCCAAGATTGTGATTCGAGGGGTAGTCCCCACGGTCAAATTACGATCACCTGATTATTGTACCCTTCGGGGGGGGGGGGAACACAACACTCTAGGCTCTTTGCACCTTATTTGACTCTTGCTCATGCGTTATTAATCTCTTGTTGCACAAGTCCATCTCAGCTGGGGAGAATAGGAAGTAGGGATTTTGCACGGCTTGATGAGCAGATATGTCTGTATCAGTTGCTTTATGAGGGGTCATAAATGGGACAAAAAGTGTTTATAGTGGGGTGGACCCTCTCCCGTGAGGTGGAAAAATGATATGGCACGGCTAGGCAAGTCGGGGACGCTTCCAGGAGTACAGATTGCAGCGGGTCCATTGCTAGTGAGGATAAAGTGCATCGCGCGTCTGAGACAGTAAGCAGCAGAGGGGGCATACAATGATCTTGGCTTACGCAGCCCCAGTTGACAGTGCAAAGCAATCTTGGAGGGAATCTGGTAAGGAGAGCCGGAGGGATACCTTAACCAAAGCCCCAGCTTGAGGACATTCCATGCAGCTTCATCGCAGGCAGAGTCATCTTGTGGCCACAGAGGTAACTCATCATTTCGAATCGCAGTTAATCAGTCACTGGACAAGACTCGGAAGTGTTTACGTGCAGGGGCATATCTTTCGAATGGTGGGAAATGAATCCCGAACTTCTGTATGACACTCTCGCTTTAGGGTTTAACTCTTTTGGGAGAGTATAAGCCTTACAAGGTGTGGAGAGGTGTATGAAAGCCCCTGCTGACCGACACAGTGTTTGGTTCTATCTTCCTATGATGTAGAAAGAGAAGACTTGTCGAGACACTTGAAAACTTGTCTTATTCGTGATGATCACAAAGCTGCTTAAAACCCTTTATTGATGTTCGGGTTAGTCAACCGCCAAAGCCGATATGAGCAAATATTTTTTATCAATCCTGAGGAGAAGGCCCACTGATATCGAGATCAAATTTGGAAAGACGGAACGAAGGATCTGTGTATAGAGACGGCCCTTGAGGAGACCATATTTTTCGAGATTTGTTTGTGATTTCGACCGGACCAATTATGGTTGCCTACGTTCCCCTCCTTGGGAGGAGCTCCGGTCGCCGTAGTTCGGGCTTATCCCGAATGAAAAGAATGAACGGTGAAATTTGGGGATGTTGAGGACTTTTGAGGATTTTGAGAATTGAAAGAACATGTCCTCTTGGAGTGTCGATGGGAGACACAGATGTGAAGCCCCAGTGGGACGTCCACGGCAAGTGTTTGCGGAGGAGAAACGAAATATGCTCACATGAAACATCAAACGAACGGATGGAATTTGCACAATCTTCGGTTGACGGTCCTTTGAGCCGGGATGGATTTGGCTCCGCTTTAAGCAATAATCTGTTTTAGATCTCGATGATATTGGAATGAAACTGCTATCCGGTAGGAACTGCGACTGGGTCTCGGGGTTTCGATCGACCCTTGGGTGATTTAGGATATCATGACCTCTTAAAACGAGAGGTCGGCTGGGCTTTTTGCTGACTGAACCTCTAAAGATGAGAGGTTGGTTCGCAGGGATGTGTTTGGGATTTTTAAGGTGAGGGAATTGATTTGCTTCTTCAATGCCTCTAAGAATGAGAGGTCAATCTTGGCTTTGGTCAAAGGCAAGGGTAATGGGAATGTCCTCTAAAATCGAGAGGACGGCTTGGGATTGGTCAAGGTAGTGGGAACATCCTATAAAATCGAGAGGACGGCCAGAATTGGTTGAGGCAGTGGTGAGGGGACATCCGTGTTGTCTCTTTATTCACTCTGAGACTCCTCTTGAGTAACGACCGAATACTTTGACTTTACTTTTGAGAGAATCGCTGGGGACTAGGCTCTCTTTCTTTTCTTCTTCTTCTTTTTTTATTCTTTTTTTTTTGTCTCTCTCTTTTCCAATTTTGACTTTGAGAGGAGAATTTCATCTAGTCCCCAGAATGGATCATTGCTTTCCGTCATTCTTGAGCTTCGAGACGGTCAATCTTCTTTTGAATTACGGGAGCCTCAAGGATAGTCCCTCTTCTTCTGGCGATGGCTAAATGGGTTTCAAATATGCCAATCTTGAATTGAAAGGGTATTGTTTAAGTGAGGGTAAGGTAAAGGTCTTCCTAAGGGTGAAGGTTTCAACCGCAGTCCCTACCGGATGATCCGAACGAGATTGAGTCTTCGTTTGCTTGCTTAAGCTTACTCTGAGAAAGGTCCGTGCAAATTCATCGAGCAACGAGATAGCGAGGACAATGGAAGGTATGTGAGCATATGGGAATTGAGGTGGGGAGTTGACAAGCCCCACTTTGAGAAGGATATCAGTCTGTTTTCTCATTCTGATCGATTTAAATATTAGTCATTTCAAAGCATTAGTCGGTGAGCAGCACAGGTGATCATTTGGAATAAGACCATTTCAATTAACTGTAACGCAGGAGTTCTAGTAATGTCCCGAGTCTAGAAAGAATAGAAACAAATATTTTTATCACTGCAAAGCAAAAAATGGTCCGAAATGGACTCGACAGACTCATGTCCGAAAGGGACATTCTAGACCCTACGAGGACTGATCGACTGCATCAACATTCGGACAGGAGGAAGGGTATCGTTGCCATTGGTGCGGTGAGGACCCTTTTTTCAATCTTTATGTCGTTCACAAGTCGTCCTCCTTATCTTTAGCAATCTGAGCAAACACTCGGGCATCCCGCTCGCGAGGAAAAAATGGCTTCAAGGGTAGCCCACAACTTTCCAATGGACACACAATTCGCACTCTGCTGACCCATGGGCTACGAACCTCCAGACTGGTGGGCCATAATCTTTTCTGCACCGAGCATTTTGGATTTCGCATCAGATGGACGACTGCTCGGGCATTTGAACTGGTTCCGCCTTGAGATTATAGACCAATGAGCGCCGGGAACGAGAGCACACGCCCAACTTGCCGTAGCCTTGCAGAGGTGAAGAGGTGAGAGCGTGTATACGGCGGAGGATAGAGAATCTTGAGGAGGTACGGGAGAGGGAAGAATATGGAAGGAGATGGACTCATGCAACACTTATTATTGTTCAAGTAGAAATCGGTGTTTTAAGTCCTAGGAACGGTTGGGAAAGGCTAACCCTTTATTTAACGCAATCTAGACCTCGGGGGAACCTATGAACACATCATCCAAAAATACACCAAATGCATTGATTCAAAATTAATAATAGGCAATGGTACCTAAATAAAACCAAAGCATTTATGGAACAGACGAGCAGCCCCAATTTCTGGAGAAATTTGGGCAGCATAACGGGTATTCCTGAAGAATTTCAAGGAAAAATCCGGCATGACCTCTCGTCGGTGCACGTTGACAAAGCGACATGATCTCTTGTTAGAACATGTCGTGGGGATGACATGTCCTTTCGTGAAATCATGTTGCGATGGCAACATGCCCACACGTGCTAGGTTTTGGGATAGGTACGAAGGCTTATTAGAAATTTTGGAACAATTCATTTTTAGTGTATTTGAAAATGTCGTGTCAAAACCAACCGTTTTGGGTAAGGTTAAAAGTGTGGCGCCACCTATAACGCACTAGGGGGATAGGTTTGATATTAGGCGCTCAAGCGTAAGCGACATACATCACTGTCCGCGATGCCGTCAATCGCACCCATGGGTTCTAGATCTACGTGAAGTAGTGTGCGGATGACTATCTTCCTTTATTTATGAAAATGATTTTTTTTTTTTTTTGAAAAGGGGTGATAAAGGAAAAAAACAACACACACACGCCCCACAGAGATACAATAATCAAGGATCATGCATTTGATCACGGGATAGCCCCACAATCTCAACCTATATCAAGAAAACCAAATCCTGCAAACTGGCCACTTCTGTCGCGTGACACAGGACTGGTGAGGCCAGTTGTGTCGCGTGACAGAAGGAGTCACCTTTCCAGAATCTGAGCAAAAGGACCAAAAACAGCCCCAGTCTCCAAGCATCAAAACAATATCTCAGCCCCGGTACCAGCAAAACAGACAACAAAGATGGGACACAAGGGGGGAAAGGAATAAAGCAAAGCACGTAAAATGCATTTAAACACATAGAATGCCACACAACCAAGCACACACGAATGAATGTAATAAACGTTGAACAATAACGAAAGTTTGACCCACTTTTTGAAAAACAAGTTTCAAGTCCCCAGCAGAGTCGCCACTGAATGTGCGCTCGCCCGAAAAATAAGAAAATAAAGGAGTCGCCACGCCGTTTTTAAGAGGAAACATTGAAAACCTTTTGAAAGAGATTTTTGGGTTCGGGGGTCAAGTTACGTGTTGGGAAGAACCGAGAGTTCACCCAACACGCCTCGTCCGTAGACGAGTCTTTCTAATGTTCAACATTTAATTCATTCAAATGTGTGTGCTAGTGTGTATGACAAGATATGTATGGAATGCATAAAAGTGCTTTATTTTATTGCTCAATGGGAGGAAGAAACAACTTGTAAGCCACTGACCGTGGGAGGCTACATCCCATATTACAAAGAGGATTGACAAAACTTACAACTAAAATGAACCTACTGCAGAGGCTAGTTGTGTCGCGTGACACAGGACCTGAGAGGTCACTTGTGTCGCGTGACACTACAGACACTTTGCAGAGGTTTTACATTATTGAACAAAGGGGAGGTAAAGCTATCTAATCACTTCAAAATGAATGTGGATATGGAAGATCCACACCCTAATTTGAGTGACAAACAAAAGGAGGGAAAGGAGGAACAAACTTACAACTGAAAGATGACTCTCTGCAGATAGGTCACTTGTGTCGCATGACACACGACTTGATAAGTCACTTGTGTCGCGTGACATAAGTTGACTATCTGCAGGAATCTCACAATTTAAAACCAGAAACTAACAGGGATCAATTCATATCTATTAAGCACATCAAATCAACTTGGATTAACACAAATTAGCAACGAATCACCCAAGGGAGCATGGATATGGGAGATCCACACTCCCTTGAGCACCAAGCAACCAAGGGAGATACGATCACAATATCAATATGCAATTAAACCAAACAAAACCAATTAAACAGAGATATGGCAATTGCCACTTGATAATCTAAAGCAGATGGAACTTGATTATCAAGTGGAGGAAGAACAATTACAAATAAACAAGTAAAATGAGAGAGAAAAGGTGGAGAAACTCGTTACCCTTGTATTCCTCTACTTCTATACCAAGTTAGGTGTGGAAGCCTTCAATTCAGCTGCTAGGGGATGCAAATGAACACCAATCGGCTGCTTCTCTTCAGATCTTTAAAGGGAGGTGAGTTGTATGAATATGGGTTTATGGTTTGGGTGAAGAAAGGATGGAATTGGAGAGGTTTGGTGTGGTTTGAGGAGAGAGAGGGTTTTCTGTCGTCAATTGGGCAGAGTGACTTTAGGGTATCGGAAAAGGATCCTGATATGCGAGGGGGAGGGTCCAATTTATAGGCTGCATGGATGAGGTCACTTGTGTCGCACGGCCTTTCGCTTCGCTTTTCCATGGTCAATTGTGCCGCACGACCTATCTAGCCATGTAACCGTTTTTGGCATAAATAACTGATTTTGGAATCTTCTGTAATAATTCCCAATAGGTCCAAAGCTGATAATTCCTGATAGGTCCTTTTGTGTGGAAAAAATCATTCACAAGTACTTCCTTCATAAGAAATTTAAGATAAGTTTTTGGAAGACTTGGAATTGACCGGGAATTTACCAAAACGCCCCTAGTGCCATTTTATTACATTAAAAAGCACTTTAAAAGGGTCGCAAATTGGATTGGCGTACTCATACCCTCATATTGCTAGCACTATCATATCCTTGACCACGCATATTTTTCACTTGAAGATTGTTCATAGTCAGCACTTTACATATCTCATATTTAAGAGTTTGTGAGGCAGTGTTAGGAACACTCACAATCTTAAAAAACCTTTCCCGGATCATACCTTGACAATCAATAAATCTCAAGATAATGGCCATTTGCTCCTTACTAGAGATGTCTACCGCTTCATCAACAAGAATACAATACTTTGAATCACCAATTTCTTCACGTATCTTGTCCCTGACTTTGTTATCAAGAATACTTAATATCTGCTTTTGAATTGATGGACTTATATACTTAGCATTTTCAGGAGCATTCAACCTAACCCTGTCAACATCCATACTCATTCTTGAAAACGAATTTATAACTTCCCTGAAGTTTCCAGCATTCAATGAGTTCTCAGATTCATCATGACCTCTAAAAGAAGCACCTTGATTAGCTAGAAATCTAATACTTTCAATTGAAGCCTTAAGCCTCAACCGATTATCTTCCACATCTTTAGAGGATTTTGAAAGAAAAGTTGCTTCAATTTGTTTGTCAGGGTTCATCAAACCATCCCATTTTTCCATTGCTTCGTTATGGAAGATTCAATGCCTCCAATGTGCCTTACAAATGCATTATCACGAGAAGTAACCCTATTCCAGGCTTTAAACCCATCTCTAGTGAACGGTGTACGAGTATGATATTGATGAGAATCTTGGGTATCAAATAAGAAACAAGGGAAGCAATATGCACTGTCACACTCAATTGAATACTCAAGCCATGGATTATCATTGAACCAAGAAAACTGAAATTTACGTTGTTGATCCCCATGTTGAGTGAAGGGATATGGACCCTTAGGTTGATATGGACCCAAAGAAACATAGGCTCTTCTAACATAATCACGTTCATTCAGCGGATATTTCTAAATAGCACATCTTTTTCTAGGATCTCTTTCAATAGCATTGACATAATCTTCTGGCTGTAAAGGATGCTCTAAAGACACCGGTTGGACATTTGCAGTTGGGGAGGAGGCTACTAAAGGTTCAGGAACATCATTTGAACTCGATGTTTTGACAGTAGACTTTGAAAACCATGAATCAATAAATTTTGTTTGCTTTGATTGTGGCTTTTCACTTGTCATTTTACACACACCTATAAATTTAATCATCATTTTTTTAGAGAACCAATATTTAAATTAAATCATTCTAGAGTAAGAAAATGAACTAAATCAAAAGGAAACCCAAATATATACAATTTATATTAAACACAAAAATACTACATTTTGAAATAGTTTAAAGATAGCAACTAAACATTTAAATATTTACATTTTTTGACTAAAATTTGTACAAAATTATAAACATTAAAACATCTAAAAATAGTTATTACAAATTTAGCATGCAAAAATATCACATTTTATCATATAATCAAAGTCTAGAATTTAGAAAAATAAAAACTTAAAGAGTTAAATTATAAAAGTTAGAAAATATACTTACTTCAAGAAATTTGAGAGCACAAGAGAAATTTTGACATAGAAAGTGAAACCTGAGCCAAGCCAACGATGGGAGCCTTCAGCCTTGGCCCTTGAACTTGATCTCCTTTGTTATTTTCTTGAGAGTTTACAGTTTAAGTTTACTACAGGGGCGGAGATGAGAAAGAAATGAGTGATTGATTACTGATTAGTGAATTAGACTAGAGACTAGAGACTAGAGAGAGAGGTCACGTGGGTATGGCAGTATAGAATGAATTGTGAGGGGGGATTTATTTTTGACGGTTGCGTCATTGACTCATTGCGTATACATAGGTAAAAAAATATATTTTTTTATCAAAATTTTGAGGTGGGCTGGAGCCCACCTCAATTCCTCTACCCTCTCCTCTCCTCATTAACATCACAAAACACACACACACACTTTTTTTCTTTCTCCGGCCAACTTTCTCCAGTCACGCCTTTGGCGCCTATTCTCGCTACCTACACCTAGATCTGAGCCCTATCCAACACACATAAACTTTCTCTCTCTAAAAACCCTAACTTTTTTTCGACGACCTTCTAGCTTTTGATCTAAAAATATTGGCAAGGAATCCACCTTCGTACAAAGGATAGTAGATCTGAATATGTGTTACTTCAAATTTGGTGAGATTTGAGCAAAAATCCAACTCCCTCTCTCAGATCTAAAACTCTGACCGACATAGATCAATGACTCTAGTCATCTTCTTCGGCCTATCTCCATCTGATAAAGCTTTTGAACTATTCAACGAAATTGTGCACCCCGAGTAGATCTGGCTATATTAGTAGAGTTTTTTGTTCAATGTATTTATGAAACTTTTTGTTTTAATGCATGGAATTTTGTAAACTGAATGTGTTTATGCAATGAATGTGTTCATGTGTTTGTAATTTGTTATTTTTTTTGTGCAAAACTAGGTTTATATTTTATGTATAAAACTAATTTTAGTCTTATGGTTTAAATAATTTTATTTATTCTCTTAAAAACTGAGAAAAAAATGACAAATATACCTTTTGTATAAGATGTTATTAGTCTTATATTTAATGTCTAAGAGTCATTTTTAATAAAATATCATATATTTTCTATTTTCTTATAAACTTAGAAAAAAAAAAGTGAAAAAATGGCTCTTATACCTTTAAGTAAAATAAATTACTAGTTTGTACATTACTTATACAACAATAAAATTGTACCCCGTCACTTTATTTTGGGACGAATGAAAATGAAAAGTGCGACATTTATTCTGATACAAAAGGAGGGGGCTTGAACTTTATCAAAATTTAATGAAAATTTTGATTTTCCTCATTAAATTTAAAAATTTCTTATTGATGACAAATTCTTAAGATAAATGCATTTTTTTAAAGAATCCAGAAAACGAGCTTTACGCGATAACGTTTTTGCTAAATAAATAGATTTTTTTTTAAAATGCGATGACATTTTTGTAAATAATTGAAACTTATTATCACACCCTGACAAGGGAAGATATAAATTTATACCTCTTACTTAGCTTGAAGATGTAGATCCAACCTTAAATTCAATAATTGACATCTTTGCATCTTAAACTCCCAAAAAGTGGGGGTATATTTGACCTTCGTCAAATTTTCGTCCAAAATTTGACAAAAATATCTGACTAGGCGGCCTAGATGAAAATTAGGATATAACACGTGGAAAAAATTGTACACGTGAAATAACAACAACAACACCACTAATACCAACACTACCACCACTAACACCAACACTCACTACTCTACCATCATCACAACATTACCATCATTGTACCACCACCACTACCGCCACATTCTATCAACAACATTATCACCACCAATTCACCACCGTCACCATTTGAGTATGGTGAATTTTCAATGCACGGGTCGTCACTTAATTTTTATTCGTTGGAAAAAATAGGAAAATCCATTTTATGATTTTAATGAGTTTTGATGGTTCGGGGGTAAAATTACGGAACTGAAAGTTATTGGAGCACCAATTCGACTCCAAAAATAATCTAATAAGGCTATTTTAGGTATTTTGAAAAAAATATCATTTCGAAAATCAATTTTTGTAAACAAAGGTAAACTTATACTGAGAATCAAATTTTGACCCAATTCAGAAGATACTTGGTTGGTGATTCGTCTGGTTAGGCTTTGAACCTTTCAATTTATAAGAGAAATAATGATTCAACTTTCTTGGCTTTGAACCAATTCTTGATTGATGATGATATGCCTAACTAGGTTCCAGACTATCTGATGATTGATTACACTCCAATCTTCAATAGGAAAGAGATGATTCACCTAACTGAGCTCTGAACCAAATCCTAATTGATGATGATCTACCTAACTGGGCTCTTAACCATTTGATGATTGGTTACACTCCAATTTTCAAGAGGAAAGAGATGATTTGCCTAACTGTGTTAAGAACCAAATCCTTATTGATGATGGTCTTCCTAACTGGGCTCCAAAGCATCCAATGATTGATTACACTCCAATCTTCCAGAGAAAAGGGACGATTCGCCTAACTAGGTTCCGAACCAAATCATGATTGATGATGATCTGCCTAACTGGGCTCTAAACCATCTGATGATTGATTACACTCCAAATCAACAAGAGGATAGTTTGATCATCCATGTATATCTGAACCAGATGATTGATTGCACTCTAATCTTTTAGAGGATGGTTTGACGATCCAAGTATATCTGAACCAGACGATTGATTATACTCCAATCTTTAAGAGGATGGTTTGTCGATCCATATATATATGAACCGGATGACTTGATTACGCTACAAATCATCAAGAGGTGGGTTGACAATCCATGTATATCTGAACTAAATGACTTGATTACACTCTAAATCATCAAGAGAATGGTTTGACGATCAATGTATATCTGAACCAAATGATTTGATTGCACTCTAAATCATTAAAAGGAAGGTTTGACGATCCAAGTATGTCTAAACCGGATGACTTGATTATGCTTCAAATCATCAAAATGATGGTTTGACTATCCATGTATATATGAATCAAATGACTTGATTACACTCCAAATCACAAAGAGGAAGGTTTGACGATCTAAGTAGTATATATGAACCGGATGACTTGATTACACACCAAATCATCAAAAGGTAGAATTTGTTCTATTGTGATTTCTTAATTCGGTTGTCACTATCTAGACAGGTAATATGTATTTCATTGTGTGCTTGCAAAGGGTTAGTGAAAACAGTTGTATAACATCATTCAAATTTGTTTGTTGAAGACAATCAATGTGCACTCGACTCGATGACTCAATGGGGATTGAGTTTTAAATGATTGGTCGGACTAGGGTTGCCTACGTATCATTAGGAGGGAATCAGACCGGTGTATTTCCATTCTGTGGAGATTGAAAATTGTTTATAAGATCAAGATTTTGTTTTGAAAGACTAGCTCGTGAGGCCTATCCAAAGATCGAATAAGCCAGTCGTCTAATAGGATTTTGTCGAGATAACCCAAGTTTAATGCTAAGGTTCAGAATACTTTAAATACTTGATTGTTATCATATGACTTCTTTCTTGTCAAGCCCCTAGTTACTCATGGGTTGATCATTGTCTCAGTTCTAACTACTCTGATGGCTCTTGTTGTGTAGATTTTATATTGCTTACTCCAAAGCAAGTATCTTTCCTTCACATCAAGCCCCAATAATCTTGTATGTTGTAGATAACTTCATGAACAGGCTTGTGAGTCTGTTTGATTAGAAGAAGGTCGAAGGATGTTCTTTCATTGTCTTTGAGCTTTTTTTTGTGACGCGCCATGATTTTTGCCTAGACAACACTTTCGGGTTTTCAATCTAGTTGCCATCTCTTTTGCACCTTTTTTTAAGAGTATGTTGACCCGAATAGGAATCAGAGAGGATTGTTTTAACTCTTATGAGATGGACAAGATGTTGACCTTATTGAGTGAAAGAGTTGACTCTATATCAGAAAGATGATTCAAGCATTGATTTTTGAGATTGATATTTTGCATTGACTCTTTTATAAATGATACTAGGAGGAAGAGAGGGTAGCCTCTAGTGTAGATTTATTTGCTTTGAAGAGTTTGTATGATTTGAGAAATGACTGGATGGGGAGGAAAAGGATGGGAAACCCCAATTTTGATGCTTGGATTTTATGGAGAAGAGCAAGCCCCTATACTCAACAAAGAACGCTTCATGCCTCAAAGATCTAGAAAATTTGTTCTGTCTTTAATGGACTCGTGTATTTTTATCTTTTGATATCTTAAATGTTTGTTTTGATTGTTTTTTCAAATGATTCATATAGAAATGTCTTGACGAGTTTTAATAAGAAGGCCAAACATCAGTGCGACCTAGGGTTAAACATGTTTTCTTCATGGATAATTTTTATGGATGATGTTTTGTTGAGGGAACTTGATGCTGAAACTCTCTTTCGTTTTCATTGTTGTTGAGCTTTTTTGTCAGAGGAGATGATGTTGAGTAATTCTCCTTGTCTTCATATTACTTGAGTGAAACTTCTTTTTTGTTTAGGTGAAAGCTTGAGAGAGTTTTTTTTTTTTTTTGTGCTCTGAATGTTTGAGTTGAGTAGCCCCACTCTTTTTGGGATAAATGTTGACAACAACAACTTTGACTTCCTTTGATTCATATTCTTTGACTTTCAACATGCATGTGACAAGTGATGGTGTTTAGCCCATATGCCTTTTAATGATAGCTTTTATCATCAAACTTATTTAGACATAGCTATTATCATTCGCAAAGTTTTGAATTTGTTCTTGTGATATTCATTGTTCATGGGTCCATTATTCCTTAATGATTCATTATTAGATTTGTATGTTTATCATGTTTTATTTGAGCTAACTCATCATTTCTAGAATTGCATGAAGTTGTAATGATATTCAAGAAATATAACAACTTGAAAGAGTGTATAAGAATAAAGAACGACTTTTATTGATAAGGAGATTAAAAACAGACTCGATAGTTTACTTGACACAAACTAGAGAGAGGAGAGATAGACTAAAAAGATAGAACAAATTTTCGACATAATTTACACATTTAATAAAAGATTGATAACACCTATTATATGCAAGTCTAGCCCCACTTTATTTTTGGTCCCAACAGAGTCGCCACTGTGAGCATGATCAATTTTCAATGTACGAGTCGCCAATTAATGTTTATTCGTTGGAAAACATAAGAACAACCTTTTTATGATTTTATGAGATTTGAGAGTTCGGGGGTTAAGTTATAAAATTGGAAAGTCATGAAGCATCAATTCCACCCAATCTTAGCATTGGTGTGAATTACCCCACGATCACGCATGCAATACCGCATGGGTAGTTTGCGAATCATTTCGAGGGCCGAGTCACCTCATCGTTGGAAAACACCAAATTAATGAAAAACGGAGTCGCCACGCCATTTTGATAGTCCTCAAAACTTTGAAAAAAAGGAAAAAGATACTAGGTCCGGAGGTTAAGTTACCCCTTGGGAAGAACGTTTGCCGTTCACCCAAGGGGCCTTGCAAAAGCAAGTCTTCCAAAGGGTCCAAAGTTTGTGCAAGTGTGTGTGTGTGTGATTTAAGAAAGAGAAAGAAGAATTTTTACATATTTAAAGGAATATGCCAAGCCTTTTCCAAGCTAGGAACCATTTTTAGAAGGTTCTAGGTCTAGGATGACTTGAACTTTGATATTTTCGGGATTTGATCCCATGTCCATTTAGAGCTCGTGGATATCACCATTCAACCTTTTCGACCCTTTTGATTGGATTATCGACCACTTAGGCCATGTAAGGCCTAGATGTATCTTACTCCAACCTTCATTGGGGAATTCTTAGGTTAGGTGTAACCAACGATTAGATCTTTAAGCTTTATGATGGAACATTCTAAGAGGGAGGGGGGGGAAAGATTATGTCTTTCATGGAGATTTAGATGTAAAGATTGAAACTTTACATTAAATCCTCCATTTTACACACTAAGTGACGCGCCCCAAACCGTGGTCCTACTTGGCCCACGCCTGGGACACGCTCTGAAGACGCCTTTATTTTAGAAAAACTTTCGAAATGTCCTTTCTAAAATTTGCCAAATACAAAACCTGTTTAACTTTAAGAAACTTTCATAACATACCAACTAAAGGTAAAACATTTAACTTCAATCCAAACTTAAACTTTACAAACCATTTACACTAAGGAACATAGTTCCAAAATATACAACATTTACAACCATTAAAAAGTTTCTAAATAGCAACAACATCTCAAGTCTCGGGTATACTACCCCGTGGTTATACATTTACATAATGCAACCAACGACAAAATACCTTGCCCAAAATACAATCCCAACTAGGCGTCCTCTCTGTGCTCAACGTGGTCTATGCCCTGGCTCGCCTCTATCTAATAAAGCAATAAAAGGACGGGGTGAGAAAAATCTCAGCAAGCTATTATATATGCAACAATATGCTATGTAATCACCTTATGAAAGCATATTACATCAACTCCTCATATATATATCACAATCTTGTCAATACAAAGAGGGATATATATAATAACACATAAGTGCAATAATATAACACTTAGAAGGATACTGAGCCATGGTTTCATCCTAACAGGATATCTCAATCTGAGCAGCATCAACAGCTGAAGAAGCGGTTTCGGAACCCATTACCAATATCAACAATACGGGTGAAAATGACACAAAGTCATACCCCGAAGTGAAACTAGGACTCACCCAAAAAGGGGAGCTAGTCCACTGCCCAAACCATGGCCAATGGAAGGGAAAAAGGGAACCAGTGTATGGATTATAACGAACTCGGCTCGGGTGCCATTATAATCCAATAACATTGCTAGTACCAGCTGGACTTTAAATCAAAGTACAGTAATACATACTTACTTTAAAAAATCAATGTATGATTCCAAAGTAGGGAACCATACCAATATAGGATATCAAAATGATAGCAAGATAATAACAAGTATCCTATCATAAGTAGCACAAAGGCTAAACAATCCTTGAACCAATTCAATTCAACTTAGGATTCCAAAGTAGGGAACCCTAACAAGCACACCATAAAAGATGTCAAACAAGTCCAAAATGTGCAACACATAAGGTCTACACACTTACTATAGCCATTCAAGGATGTATCATCGACCATATAAGGATATCAAGCAAGTTAGGTTTCATGGAAATCAAGTATTCCAACCTACTTTAATCAAGTATTTAACTATCTTCCAAATATCACAATTGATAAGTAAAGACATCATTTTGTAGCTCATATGTTGTACTTGGATTAAAGTGTTCAATTGGTTGAAATATATGTTATATAGTTGAACCTACATGGCTTAAAACTTGGTTCAGCAAAACAGGGCAGGACACGACTCGTGCCCTATGGCACGACTCGTCCCCCTATTTCATGCAGCCTGATACACTTGTCCACCAGGGCACGACTCTTCAGGACTCATGGCACGACTCGTGACATAGGGCACGACTCGTGCCCTATGCAGAAACTCAGAATCAGAGCTGAAACATCAACAATCTCTTTTGAACATTTATATACCATATTTTCCAACTTAAACAACAACACCAAAACTCCAACTTCAGTTCAACACAACCCAACATTACCTCAAACCATTTCCAACCAAGCCAAATCCATTTTTACCATTTCCAAACTCAAGAAAATGGATACAAAACAATATGCAACAATATATTCCATGATTTTAACTTCAAACAATCAAATGAGCAGACATAGAAGGAAAAATATAATAACTTACTTGAAAATAATATTAAAGCTTGAAAACTTCAATCGGGCAGAAATGCTCCCCTTTTCCTCCCGAACATTTAGAAACGAACGGATCGTCAAACGAATTTTTCTAGAATAATTGGGAGAGTTTTAAAATGGATTATTAGGTTTTGGCTTTGGAACAAGGAAGAAACTTGGCTGGGTTCTTGATTGAGGAAAAAAAATGAAGCTTCTCAATTAAACTTACAAGGATAAACATTGGAAATTTCCAATCAAGCTCCTTCAACCCATTAAACATTTTCAAACATTAAATCCTTTAAGTTTCAACCTAATCACCTAAGCACCTCAACCTTTTAGAAGATATAATGGGTTGAAGGAGCTTAATTGAAAATTTCCAATTAAGCTCCTAATATTTTCATTTATGCATTAAATAATTATATTTAAATTTATTAACCTAGTTAAATATCAAGGAAGTTATAAAATATTAACTAACACATAATTGCCACAATAAAATGCAAGACATATAAATGAAATGCAACGCATGTCATAATCACGTTTAAGCAAGTATCAAATAATACCTAGGATTAGGGTCGTGACATTAAGGATTGTATGCAAGACATAAATCTAGGATTTTTAGTATATAAAGATTGAGTTTTTTAGGTTTGTCCTACACCTTTTGAGCCATTATCTTTGACTTAGGTGATCATTGGAGCAAGTTTTATAGCATTTTGTGGAGAAATTAGTGTAAATATTGGAACTTTACACTAATATCCCACTTAGGATGCTAGGAGAATACTAAGAAAGTATAGATCTAAGACATTTATATACAAATATTGGATTTTTATAGCTCATCATATGTCCTTAGTGCCCCAATAGGTGGACAATCATAGGAAGGCTAGATCTAGGGACAAAGGGGAAGCATTTAGTAAACAAAGATAGCATTTTTATCTAGGAATATAAAAAGGACCACATCATCTTTAGGTGAATCATCCCTAGAACAAGTCTTTGTTCATCCTTATGAGAGGATTACCTTGAATCACTTGTGTAGGGGAGTGGGGAATGATAGATCTACATTGCTAAAGTATAAAGACGGAAACTTTACAACATAATAACAAGTAATAAAAGAGATAATATAATGTGAGAGTAGATCTACAAGAATAAAGTGCAAAGATTGAAACTTTATCTCATAATAGCAAGTAATCAACAAGTATTAAAAAGAGTAAAAGTGTATAGATGTAGATTAGGGTAGGGAGAAAGAGAGATTACCAATTGTTGGTTGATCTCTATCTTCTTGGGGGTGTTTCTTGAGTATAGGTCTATTAAGAATAGATTAAGATTAGGTTGGTTTAGGAGAGAGAGTGGGCTCTTAGGTTTTAGGAGAGAGATTTCTGTAAGTGCTCCAATTTGAGTTGTTAGTATTTTCGTTAAAAAATTAACGAAAGCCCTAACATTCCTAACATTTCTAACAATTCCTAACTTTTATAACAAAGCAAGGGTAAATTAGGGATTTCTATTTAAAGTTAAACCAAGAAAAGAATCTTAAAAAAGAGAAAAACCCGAAATGGAAGCAGCTGGAACAAAAACTGGTTGCTTAATTTGAAAAATATTCCTTTGGTCCAAAGCCTGCAGCTGCATTTAATGAACAGTGCACGCTGCAGGTCCTGTCCGCGCGGATGACTTTGATTTTTTCAGAGGCCTATAAATTGAGCCCCTCAGTCTCAGAAAAAAAAAAGAGAGGAACAATTCACTCACAGCACCTTGGCGAGAATACTAGAGAAAACAGTGGGAATTCTCTTGAATTGCCACCTTTTTCTTTGGATTATTTTCCCAAATCACACTCACTAATCACTCTCAAATTCATGCCTCAAACACTCTCAAATTCAAGCCTCAAACACAAACACAAAGAAGATTGGTAAACCCTCCTTATCCTTACCCTAAACTCCTTCATCCATGCATGCATTTCAAACTTCAAAGATGTAGTTTGTTCATCAACTTGGTGTTCATCCTTTGCTTGACCTAAAAATGTAGTCACCTTGGAATAAATTTCCATGGATGACCATTTAAAAGGTCCAAATTACTTCTCATTCACTTAAAAGTGTTTTTCCTCAAAATCATTCATTTACAAGTGTTTTCCAAAATCCATTTTCACAACAAAAATCTCATTTTCAAAGTTAAATCTCCCCCTTCCCAAGCAAATGAAGTGCTTTAAGTCCTAATGTACCCTAAGGATGGCTTGATATAGTAGATCACCACTAAAATGTCTAGTGATCACTAATCAAAGCCTAAGGAAATGGGGACAAGCATGGATGCAAACCCCTTTTTAAATCACATTTTCCTTCAAGAACATCTTGCTGTCCAGTAGCATTGTTCTAAGACCTCAGTCCATTGTCTAATTTTTTGGACACAGAAGAACTTGAAATTTGGTGTTGACTACAAAATACTTTTTGTAGCCAACATCCATAGATTTCCAGACATATTTTTACTTTATTTTTTTCGTGAGTATAACTCCCTTTTTCAAATTATTTTCCAAAGGTCAGTTCAACAGTCTCTGGAAATCCAGATTTCATATCTGAGATTTTCAGAAGGTTTTGGTCCATCAAATCATCTCCAAATGGAAAAGTCTTTTGTACCCCAGATTTTGAAGTTTTAAAACTCTTAAATCCATTTTAAAATCAAGTGTCCACTCCCTTTTCATTCTGGCAGAATTGATTTCCAACTTCAAGGAGTCTTTTGAGTACTAAAACTCAACCCTAAAATTACACCAAAAATCATGGGACTTGTTTAATGTCTTACAAAGAGTTCCCAATTTTTTAGTTTCTCAGTTTGAACTTATTTTGACCAACACACACACACACAAATGGTTTTTAAGCTTGGAAGACTCGTTTTACGAGGCATTCCGGGTGAACCCTAACGTTCTTCCCGGCGTTTAACGTGACCTCCGAACCCAAATCTCTAATCTCGGGCATTTTTCAAAGTTTTGGCCCTTAAAATAAAAATGGCGTGGCGACTCCGTGTTTTTGATTTTCAAAAGAGAAAAATCTTTCCGGTGGCACATCGTTACAATTTCGTATTTAGATTTCTGCAGAGGTTTATTGCTTAAAAACTGTTTTGAAAATGGGTAGAGAAGGCCTCAATTTATAGGCTTCTGCTAGGCTACGGATAAGGCCGTGCGGCGCCATCTTCCGCTAAAAGAGGCTGCACTCCTTCTTCTTCTGTCGACTCAGCCTGTTTCTAGAACAAGGCAAGGTGGCAGATTTGGAAGCTTCTTTCTAGCGAGATCCTATCCAGTTTTGTAATTTCTGGTAGGTCCTTCCTTGCTCAGAAAGTAATGAAAAGTTCCCGAATTGCCCCTAAACTTCATGAAAGTTTAGGAAATTGCTAGAAAACTCAGATGTGTGGCTGTGAGCCAGATTTAGGTACTTACAGTTGGTCTTGCTTATGTGTTATCAATCAATTCAATAGCAAATAAATAAGTAAAAACAATTTAATTTAATTAATTAGTTGAAATGTCGGATTATGTGCGTCGAGATCATTTTCATGAATTGAAGGGACTATTGGCTAATCTTTTTTATTTGATTACGCTACTCTAAAATCAATTGAAAAGATGAGAAGAAGGAGAAGATGATGAGAAAATAAGAAGTTTAGGAAGTTTACCGTAACTTGAGCAATACAAGGAATAACCTTGACAGAGGTTTGTTATCAAAGCAAGCAATCAATCAAATCTGAATTTTGGAAGGAATTTAGGAGTTTTTTTGTATGTCCTTTCAGGGAGAGAACATGGCAAACACGTGATATAGTGTCCAAATAAAAACCAAGGGAGTCTGCCTTGTATTTATACTTGAAGAGTGACTTTCTGATCAAGAATAGTAGTCACAAACATGGAAGAAATAAAAGTCATGATTTGAAGAGGTTTCATGAGGGAACAAATCAATGAGCAAGGTTCTATGAAGCCTAAATCTAGGTAAATCCCGGGTAAGAGAAGTAGGGATCAAAAAAGAGATCAAGACGGAGAAAGAAAGGAATCAGGTCCACATACTGAGGAGGTAGTCTCGTACGAGACACGTTGTCTCGTATGAGACAAGCATCACAGTTTGACTGTTTTGCCCTCTACAGCTATTTCGTTAGTCAGTTAAGTTTAAAACTAATCACTACAAGAAAACTGACAGATACCGACGGAAATTAGTGAAGGAAATAAATTGTCACAAATACTGACGGATTAGCGACGAAATAGCAACGACTTGGGGTGAAAAACAAAAAACGAAATTAGGACGAGATTACCGACGGATTTAGTGACGGATATGCCGACGGATTCCATTTCGTCTCTAATCCGTCACCATTTTGGCGCCAAAAATTTGCGCACTTTTTACCGACGAATTTGTGACGGAATGGCGACGGATATTTTTACTGACGGATTTGATTCGTTGCTAAATTATTTAAAACAAATATTAAATTTATATTTTAGGTCAGCGACGGATTAGTGACGGATTTAATTACCAACGGATTAAAATTCGTCGGTAAATTAATTACATATAATTACCGACGGATTTGAGTCGTTGCTAAATTATTTAAAATAATCATTAAATTTATATTTTAGGTTAGTGACGGATTAGTGACGGAGTTAATTACCGACTGATTAAAATTCGTCGGTAAATTATTTAAAATAATTATTAAATTTATATTTTAGGTTAGCGACGGATTAGTGACGGATTAGATTACCGACAGATTAAAATCTGTCGGTAAATCGATTACATATTATTACCGACGGATTTGAGTCGTAGCTAAATTATTTAAAATAATTATTAAATTTATATTTTAGGTTAGCGACAGATTAGTGACGGATTTAATTACCGACGGATTATAATCCGTCGTTAAATTAATTACATATTATTATCGACGGATTTCACTCATTGCTAAATTATTCAAAATAATTATTAAATTTATATTTTAGGTTAGCGACGGATTAGTGATGAATTTTTTATATAAAAAAAGTTAAGAATTTTTAAAGAAATAAAAGTATATAATAGAAGAGGGACGGACAATAACATATAAACTTTTTTAATTTTTTATATTTTTTTTGGATAAATAAAATTATTTGAGATGTTGGTTAGTAGTCGATTTTTTTTTACAAATAAAAAAAACTATACATTTATAAATAAAAAATTAAAGAATTTTACCCGTCCCTGATTTCTTTATTATACTTTCATTTGTTTATTTTTTATCTAACTTTTTTATATAACTTTTTAAAAAAAAACTTTTATACTAAAAAATGTCCAATATATTTATTTATATTCATAAAAAATAAAAAAAATTATACATTTATAAATAAAAATTAAAGAATTTTACCCGTCCCTGATTTCTTTATTATACTTTCATTTGTTTATTTTTTTTCTAACTTTTTTTATATAACTTTTTGAAAAAAACTTCAATACTAAAAAATGTCCGAAATATTTATTTATATTCATAAAAAATAAAAAAAATACATTTATAAATAAAAATTAAAAAAATTTACCCGTCCCTGATTTCTTTATTATACTTTCATTTGTTTATTTTTTTTCTAACTTTTTTTATATAACTTTTTGAAAAAAACTTCAATACTAAAAAACGTCCAAAATATTTATTTATATTCATAAAAAATAAAAAAACTATACATTTAGGGTATAGGGTATAGGGTATAGTATATAGTGTATATGGTATAGTATATAGTGTATAGGGTATAGGGTATAGTGTATAGTGTATAGGCTATAGGGTATAGGGTATAGGATATAGGGTATATGGTATAGAGTATAGGGGTATAGGGTATAGAGTATAGGGTATAGGGTATAGGGTATAGTATATAAGGTATATGATATAAGGTATAGGGTATAGGGTATAGGGTATAGTGTATAAGGTATAGGGTATAGGGTATAGGGTATAGGGTATAGTGTATAGGGTATAGTGTATTGGGTATAGGGTATATGGTATATGGTATAGGGTATAGGTTATAGGGTATAGGGTATAGTGTATAGTGTATATGGTATAGGGTATATGATATAAGATATAAGGTATAGGATATAGGGTATAGGGTATAGGATATAGGGTATAGGGTATATGATATAGGGTATAGGGTATAGGATATAGGGTATAGGGTATTGTATATAGGGTATAAGGTATAGTATATAGGTATAGGGTATAGGGTATAGTGTATAGGGTATAGGGTATAGGGTATAGGGTATAGGATATAGGGTATAGGATATAAGATATAGGGTATAGTATATAAGATATAGGGTATAGGGTATAAGGTATAGTATATAGGGTATAGGGTATAGGGTATATGGTATAGGGTATAGGATATAGGGTATAGGATATAAGGTATAGGGTATAGGATATAGGGTATAGTGTATAAGGTATAGGATATAGTGTATAGGGTATAGTGTATTGGGTATAGGGTATATGGTATAGGGTATAGGTTATAGGGTATAGGGTATAGGGTATACTATATAGTATATAGGGTATAAGGTATAGTGTATAGTGTATAGGGTATAGGGTATAGGATATAAGATATAGGGTATAGGATATAGGGTATAGTATATAGGGTATATGGTATAGGATATAGGGTATAGTATATAAGATATAGGGTATAGGGTATAGGGTATAGTGTATAAGGTATAGGGTATAGGGTATAAGGTATAGGGTATAAGGTATAGGATATAGGGTATAGGATATAGGATATAGGGTATATGGTATAGGGTATAGGGTATAGGATATAGGGTATAGGGTATAGGATATAGGGTATAGGGTATAGGGTATAGGATATAGGGTATAGGGTATAGTATATAAGGTATAGGGTATAGGGTATAGTATATAGGGTATAGGGTATAGGGTAGGGGTGTAAACGGTTCGGTTTAGCTTGGTTTGGGGAAATTTTAGAGCTAAACCGCTAGTATCGGCGTGGAGAAATTCCAAACTGAGCTAAACCACAAAAAAATTCAAACCGAGCTAAGCTAAACCGCCAAGGTTCGGTTTAGCTCGGTCTAAACCGCGGTTTAATCATTTTGATTTTATGACTAATCAATATAAAACAGTAAGTAACTAAAATAAACACAGCATTATCAAAATACCAAACAACAATCTTAAAACAATATTTAGAGATGATGCAAGATTAAAGATGGATTAGATGTTTAGTACCTCATTTCGCTTCCAAGAAAGTGCGAGCAATTTCAATTTGCTGGCGGAGAATTCGCCGGAGAGTGACCGAAAATTGGCCGGAATTTGTCACCGGAAAGTGAAAATATCACCGGAGAAGATGGAGACCTTTCTTGCGAAGCTAACCCCACAAAAATCTCCTTCAATTTTGAGCTCAACAGAAACAAATCGCAAAACCCATTTACTCTTCAAACTTCAAATTTCTTCAATTATTTGCTCAAAATTGATGATTCGAGCTTGATAATCTTGGATAAAAGGAAGTATATGGGATGGGAATCAATATTTAGTGAGAAAGAAGGAATGATTTTGTGGTTTGATGAGAGAAATTTTAGAGAGAGAGAGAGAAGAAAGGAGGCGGGGCTGTAGTAAAATAAAATTAGGTTATTCATTTAGGGGAAGGAAGGAGTAATATTTAAGGGAAACTCTTAATTTAATCCCTATTTTATTTTGTGGCTTCTTGGAAAGACAACAAAATATAGCCGCCTACAAGAGCTGGGACCATAGCTCGGTTCCATAGCTCGGTTTCATAGCTCGGTTTGGCGGTTCGGTTCCATAGCTCGATTTGGCGGTTCGGTTTAGCTCGGTTTGGCTCGGCACCCTCAAACCGCAAGCTAAACCGAACCACGTGGTTTATAATTTTTATAAACCGAGCTAAACCACTTAAATAAAAAAACCGAGCTAAACCCCACGGTTTAGCTCGATTCGATCTCAAACCGCGGTTTGAGCTAAATCACTTACACCCTAGTATAGGGTATAATATACTCCCTCCGTCCCATAGATTTATGGACTTTTGGGTTTTGCACGGGGATTAAGGAGGAAATATTATATTGAAAGTGTTGTGAGTGTGAAAATAAATTAGGAGAGAGAATGAGTGGAGAGAATAGTAAATTATAATGGTGATGTGAGTATTAAAATAATGTAGGAGAGAGAATGAGTGAAGGGAATAGTAAAGATTCCTTTCCATTTAGGGAAAGTTAGATATTATTGTGGGACGCTCAAAATAGAAAGTTTACATATTATTGTGGGACGGAGGGAGTATAGTGTATAGGGTATAGGATATAGGGTATAGGATATAGGGTATATGATATAGGGTATAGAGTATAGGGTATATGATATAGGGTATATGGTATAGGGTAAAGGTATAGGGTATATGATATAGGATATAGGGTATAGGGTATAGGGTATAGTGTATAGTGTATAGGGTATAGGGTATAAGGTATAGGGTATAGAGTATCGGGTATAAGGTATAGGGTATAGGGTATAGGGTATAGGGTATAGGGTATAGGATATATGGTATATGGTATAGGATATAGAGTATAGGGTATAGGGTATAGGGTATATGATATAGGGTATAGGATATAGGGTTTAGGGTTTAGGGTATAGGGTATAGGGTATAGGATATAGGATATAGGATATATGGTATAAGATATAGGGTATATGGTATAGGGTATAGGGTATAGTATATAGTATATAGGGTATATGGTATATGATATAGAATATAGGGTATAAGGTATATGGTATAGGATATAGGGTATAGGGTATAGTATATAATATATAGGGTATATGGTATAGGGTAAAGAGTTTTGGATATAGGGTATATGGTATAGGATATGAGTTATGGTTTAGGGTATAGGGTATGGGGGTCTGGTGTATGTGTATATGATATATGTTTAAAGGATTGGGTATAATAAAAATTCTTTTATTTAAAAATTATTAACTTTTTTTATGTGTATGATATAATATTATTTTATATTTTAAATTATTATTATTATAAATATATGAGATTTTGGATATAGTAATAAGCATCATTAATATTTATTTTAAAGATTAAATTATTATTATTGTTAATAAGTATTTTTTTATAATTTATTACTATCAATTATTACTTAGGTATATTATTATTTCTTAGAAGTGTAAATTATTAAATTATTATTATCAATAAATTATATTTTTAGCCATTATTGTTTTAGGATTTAGAGTGGAATTCAAGGCATATGTATATTAATATTTCTTAAAAGTTTAATTTATTTTGTTGTTTTACGTATTTTTTTCTATATTATTATCATAATTTTTATTTATTGTATATTATTCAATTATTAGATATATTAATAATTATTTTTTACTAATTATTATGATCATTAAAAGTTTTTTGTGATAAAAAAATAAATATAAGAGGTGGCAATAAATCATTAGAACACATATATTCACATGGATCACTATCCCAAGCAACATTTTCACCATTAAATACATCAAATATAATTTAATCCAATGATCCAAATTCATCCAGGAAAAAACACAAATACACTAATTTAATTAGCTCTCTAATTTCACAAGGATTGATTTTTAAATCAATCTGGACCATTAAATGTACACATCCAATCCAATGGTCCAAAATCATCCTAACAAAACCCTTACACCTTATTTTCTTCCGATTCCAGCCGCCTCCCTCATTCTCTCTCAATCTCCGATCGCTTCCCTCATTCTCTCCCGTTCACTGCATCACCGGCGCCCCCTCTCCCCTTCACTGCCATCACCGGCGGTTATCCTACCACATTATTTTTCATCTAAGGTATGTTCAAAAGGTGATGACACTGGCGTACAACATCTCTCACACGCACACATACACAGTTTCACACAGAAACACATTGAGGCGTTTATCTAATTTTATGATTTGGGTTTTCTAAAGGGAGTGCAGATCATAACTGGAATCGTTTCTTAAATGCAATTCAAAGGTCAGTGAGTAAAAATCCTAAATTATTAACTAATGGCGAAGCGGAGAAATGTAATCCAAGAAGTTCTTGCAAGGATTTGCAGCTGGCTTTAGTAAAAACTGCTCCAAAACGGAATTGTTCGATTTGTTCACCTTATCAAGTTTCACCTAGCAACTCATGTGCGCAGTATATAGAAGAGTTCTCTGGGGATGAAGGCAACCCATTGGCTATAGTACAAAAGCTAGAAGCTGCTTCCAGTTCGACTGCAATATTGCCTAGAGAGATGCCTGAACTGAGACCTGACTGGCCCCTTCTTCGCCGTGTGTTTCTCTAGAAATGGTTGGCAGTATTACTCGCTCACCAAGTGTGTCAATATACAGTATTGTTGTTGCTTGGGATTTGGAAAGCTTTACCAAATTTTCTCAAAATTTTTAATTTGATTTTGTTCAAATTTGAAAATATTGTGTAAATTTTTGAATTTGTATAGGTTATTTGTTAATTTTCTTGATGGATTTTGGTTTAATATTTCTCAGTTGAATTATGATTTAATTTTCTTGGTTGAAATTTGTTTCATTGGACTTTGTTCATTATATTGGTGTGATGGTGATCAAAGTTGAAATGAAAGGATACGTAAAGACTAATTTGAGAATAAAAGAAGTTTAGGGAAGCAAAGTGTAAATGTGAAATTTCAAGGATTGATTTAAAATTTATAATAGTTAAGGGACTGATTTGAGAATAAGAAAAGTTAAAGGGACTGATTTAAATTGATTGACATTATAATTTGTTTTTGATAAAAATATTTAGGATATATATATATATATATATATATATATATATATATATATATATATATATATATATATATATATATATATATATATATATATATATATATATATATATATATATATATATATATATCCTATATATTTTTATCAAAAACAAATTATAAATATATATATATATATATATATATATATATATATATATATATATATATATATATATATATATATATATACTCCTCCGTCCCACGTGAATACAAACTTATTTCCTTTTTGGTCCGTCCCACGTGAATACAAACTGCCCAAAATGGAAATAAATTTATTATTTTATATTCACCCTACCCCACCCACTCATTCTTCTCTTCATTTCCTACCACACAATTTATTCAACCAAGTCCACTCATTCTCTCTCTTCATTTCCTACCACACATTTTCATTATCTTAATAATATTTCTTAATAAATGTGCCCGAAAAAATGGTTTGTAATCACATGGGACGGAGGGAGTATATACTCCCTCCGTCTCACCTCACTTGACACTTATTTCTATTTTGGGCCGTCCCACCTCACTTGACACTTCCCAAAATAGCCTACCTTTTTATAATTTTATATTCTCTCTGCCCCACCACTTATTCTCTCTCTTCATTTTCCACCACTCAATTTATTCAACCAACACTACTATTTACCCCACTCATTCTCTCTCTTCATTTTCTACCACACATTTTTTTTTAATTTTATTCTTTTTCCTTAGTTGTCGTGCCCACCTCAAGGGTGTCAAGAGAGGTGGGACGGAGGGAGTATATAATATTAATATATATATTTTTAAACATATATATATATAATTTTTTTTAATATAAAATGCAAATTTAGTGACGAAAATATTCGTCGGAAAACCCCTCAATAATTTGACATATAAAAAAACGAATGAATATTGAATTTTTTTAATAAATTTAGTGACGGAATAATCCGTCAGTAATATTAAATAATAAAAATTACCATTACAGCATAAAAAATAGCGATGAAATATTCCGTCAGTAATATTAATAATAAAAATAATAATTACAACATCATAAATAATAGCAACGGAATGATCCGTCGATAATCCGTCACTAAATTGGTCCAAAAAATAAAACGACCATTTAAATAGCGACGGAATGATCCGTCGATAATCCGTCACTAAAATGGTCCAAAAAAATAAAATGACCATTTAAATAACGACGGAATAATCCGTCGATAATCCGTCACGAAAATGGTCCAAAAAATAAAACGACCGTTTAAATAGCGACGGAATTTTCCGTCGCTAATCCGTCGGCATAATGCTTTAAATTGGTCGTTTATCTTACCAAATTACCGACGGATTTTAAAACGTTAACGACGGAAATTTCCGTCGCTAAATCTGATGGAGAACCGTCAGTAATCCGTCGAAAAATTAAGCGACGCACGTTTTAACATCGGATTTTTTACGTCTAAAATCCGTCACTAAATTGATTTAGTGACGGATTTTTGGCATTTAGTGACGGATTTTTCCGTCGGTAACTGCCGTTTTTCTTGTAGTGAATGAAGTTAGTTAGAAACATAACGAAACATGACCAAACTAATGAATACTTGTCAAAAACACAAAGGCGAGAAACATAGTAATGTAATCATGTATAATGAGCTAAGAATGGGGTGTATACACACCGCCACTCACTACTACTATCAACACCACCTTTAACACCACATTCATCATCACTATTACCACCACCATCACCGCCACTACCATCACTATCAATTTACTGCCAATACTACCATTATTGACCACCATCGTCACTACTACTATTTTCAATTGGGTTTTAATATTGGTAATGGTGTTAATGTTGTGTTGGAGGGTAAGTCGGATATGGTGGTAATAGTCGCGAGGATAGTGGTGTATGATGGTGGTGAGCTACAAGTGGTGGTGCAGGTGGTGGTAGTGTTGAGTGGCAGTGATAATGGTGGTGATGGTGATAGTGATAATGGTGGTGATGGTGATAGTGGTGGTATTAAAGTGATGGTGCTCGATTATCCAAATCGTCGGTCGAAGGCTGATCCTCTCGTTTCTGGCATCATCACACATTATGGTTTTATACTCAATATTGGTGAATTATTTGAATTGTTAGACAAAGAATGATCCACTTGTTTTTAAGGCTGATCCACCCGTTTCTTTCTGACATCATCACATACATACACTACAAGGAAAATTCATTTTAGCTACGGCAAATTCCGTAGCTAAAATGAAGATTCCGTAGCTAAATCGTGTTTAGCTACGGATTTTTTCCGTAGCTATTCCGTGGGTGCAGGTTTGTCGCTAAATTGGGCGTCGCTATTTTGTAGCTATTTTAGAGACGGATATATCCGTCTCTAATTTAGAGACGGATATGGCCGTCTCTAAATTAGAAACAGATATGTCCGTCTCTAAATTAGAGACAGATATGTCCGTGTCTAAATTAGCTACAGATATGACCGTCTTACTCTGACATTAGCTTGATGCATTTTTCGTCTCTATTTAAATTCTCGTTTTATTTTCGAATCATTTTAGCGACGGATATTTCTGTAGCTAAATTGATATTTTTTTTAAAAAAAATTATATATATATTTAAAAATATATATTAATATATTTTAAATATATATATATATATTTAAAATATATTAATATATATTTTTAAATATATATTAAATCAGTCCCTTAGCTTTTTTTTTTTTCAAAACAGTCCCTTAACTTTTATTATTATCAAATCAGTCCCCTAAATTTCTTTTATACTCAAATAGTCCTCACAAACTTCCACCACCAATCCTCACCCATCACCACCAGCAACCACCGGCAACCACAATCAACCACCAAATCTGAAAAAACAAAAATTACCATACTAGGTTTCCAAAATTTTGAATCTTTACAAAATCACCAAAAACATCAAAATCAAAATCCAACAAACCGAAATCTGAGTTTCCAAGTTTCCAAGGCAAAATCGAAATCAAACCCAAATCTGGGTTTATAAATCTCAAGCAAACCCAAACGAATTCAGATCCGGGTTTTGATTTAGATCGATAGAGAGAGAGAGAGAGAGAGAGAGAGAGAGAGAGAGAGAGAGAGAGAGAGAGTTTACAACTGACACCACAACCATTGACGAATTGAACGGCCCATAGCCACAGTCGAAATCCTTTGCTTCAAATCCTCTGTCAAACCGGCAAACCTTCTCTCTCTGTTCGGATTGTGAGTGACGGCCGGATGATGAAGAAGACGGAGGTCGTGGTGTCGCCGGAGGATGAAGAAGACGGTGAGGGAAATGAGAGAGAGAGAGAGAGTTTACAACTGAGGTCGTGGTGTAGCGGAGGATGAAGAAGACGGTGAGGAAATGAGAGAGAGAGAAACCGTGGATGTGGATCGATTTTTTGAATTTTGAAATGTGGAAGGAGAGAAAGAGAAATGAGGAGAGATATAGGGGGAGTAATTGATTTTGTTTAAAATGATATGGGCCTTTGGATTGAATGTTATGAAGGGTCGGATCTTGCTTTGGCCATAATCGGTGAAAATTTAAACTCCAATCAAACAATGCCACATCACGTACTTATATTTATTTCACACTATATTATACACTAACTAAAATATTTATGTCTAATATTAAAAATAATAATATTTATTATTAATAATATTTATTAATAAATTATTAATTATAAAATTAATTAATTAATTAATATTAATATTAATATTAATTATATAATCGCAATAATATTAATAATAGTATTAATAATAATTATTATTTTTTATTATTTTTTATTGAATAGGAAAAAAAATTTTAGATTTTTTATTACTAAAATTTATAAAAAGTTATCTAAAATATTTACCTCTTTTATTTGTGAAAATGGTATACGGCTACCTCGTTTTTTTTTTTTAATTTTTTTCTACATTCTAAATGACATTTAAAGTGTTTTTCATCTTTATGAGTTCCTCCAAATCCAAATGTAAATTTAGTTACAAATATTTCCCATTATTTAGGGTTTTTAGGGTTTTATGTGTCCCGATCTTGTGAAAATGGTATACGGCTACCTCGTTTATTTTTTTTTTTTTTATTTTTTTCTACATTCTAAATGACATTTAAAGTGTTTTTCATCTTTATGAGTTCCTCCAAATCCAAATGGAAATTGAGTTACAAATATTTCCCATTATTTAGGGTTTTTAGGGTTTTATGTGTCCCGATCTTGTGAAAATGGTATACGGATACCTCGTTTATTTTTTTAATTTTTTTCTACATTCTAAATGACATTTAAAGTGTTTTTCATCTTTATGAGTTCCTCCAAATCCAAATGGAAATTGAGTTACAAATATTTCCCATTATTTAGGATTTTTAGGGTTTTAAGGAATGAGTCCCGATCTTGTGAAAATGGTATACGGCTACCTCGTTTATTTTTTTTAATTTTTTTCTACATTCTAAATGACATTTAAAGTGTTTTTCATCTTTATGAGTTCCTCCAAATCCAAATGGAAATTGAGTTACAAATATTTCCCATTATTTAGGATTTTTAGGGTTTTAAGGAATGAGTCCCGATCTTGTGAAAATGGTATACGGCTACCTCGTTTATTTTTTTTTAATTTTTTTCTACATTCTAAATGACATTTAAAGTGTTTTTCATCTTTATGAGTTCCTCCAAATCCAAATGGAAATTGAGTTACAAATATTTCCCATTATTTAGGATTTTTAGGGTTTTAAGGAATGAGTCCCGATCTTGTGAAAATGGTATACGGCTACCTCGTTTATTTTTTTTTAATTTTTTTCTACATTCTAAATGACATTTAAAGTGTTTTTCATCTTTATGAGTTCCTCAAAATCCAAATGGAAATTGAGTTACAAATATTTCCCATTATTTAGGATTTTTAGGGTTTTAAGGAATGAGTCCCGATCTTGTGAAAATGGTATACGGCTACCTCGTTTATTTTTTTTTTTAATTTTTTTCTACATTCTAAATGACATTTAAAGTGTTTTTCATCTTTATGAGTTCCTCCAAATCCAAATGGAAATTGAGTTACAAATATTTCCCATTATTTAGGGTTTTTAGGGTTTTATGTGTCCCGATCTTGTGAAAATGGTATACGGCTACCTCGTTTATTTTTTTTAATTTTTTTCTACATTCTAAATGACATTTAAAGTGTTTTTCATCTTTATGAGTTCCTCCAAATCCAAATGGAAATTGAGTTACAAATATTTCCCATTATTTAGGATTTTTAGGGTTTTAAGGAATGAGTCCCGATCTTGTGAAAATGGTATACGGCTACCTCGTTTATTTTTTTTTAATTTTTTTCTACATTCTAAATGACATTTAAAGTGTTTTTCATCTTTATGAGTTCCTCCAAATCCAAATGGAAATTGAGTTACAAATATTTCCCATTATTTAGGGTTTTTAGGGTTTTATGTGTCCCGATCTTGTGAAAATGGTATACGGCTATCTCGTTTATTTTTTTAATTTTTTTCTACATTCTAAATGACATTTAAAGTGTTTTTCGTCTTTATGAGTTCCTCCAAAAAAAGATAGAAAAAAACTAAACAAATGAAAGTATATAGAAGAAAAGTCAAAAGAGGGACGGACTACCCTATATTTATTTTTTATTTTTTAAAAATTTTTTATTGACTAGAAAATAATATTTTAGCCCTTGTTAATTAGTGTTTTTTTATAAAAAGTTATATAAAAAATATAGAAAAAAATTAAACAAATGAAAGTATATAGAAGAAAAGTCAAAAGAGGGACGGACTACCCTATATTTATTTTTTTATTTTTTTAAAATTTTTTATTGACTAGAAAACAATATTTTAGCCTTTGTTAATCAGTGTTTTTTTTTAGAAAAAGTTATAGAAAAAAAGATAGAAAAAAACTAAACAAATGAAAGTATATAGAAGAAAAGTCAAAAGAGGGACGGACTACCCTATATTTATTTTTTATTTTTTAAAAATTTTTTATTGACTAGAAAACAATATTTTAGCCTTTGTTAATCAGTGGTTTTTTTTAGAAAAAGTTATAGAAAAAAAGATAGAAAAAAACTAAACAAATGAAAGTATATAGAAGAAAAGTCAAAAGAGGGACGGACTACCCTATATTTATTTTTTATTTTTTAAAATTTTTTTATTGACTAGAAAACAATATTTTAGCCTTTGTTAATCAGTGGTTTTTTTTAGAAAAAGTTATAGAAAAAAAGATAGAAAAAAACTAAACAAATGAAAGTATATAGAAGAAAAGTCAAAAGAGGGACGGACTACCCTATATTTATTTTTTATTTTTTTAAATTTTTTTATTAACTAGAAAATAATATTTTAGCCTTTGTTAATCAGTGGTTTTTTTTAGAAAAAGTTATAGAAAAAAAAAAGAAAAAAACTAAACAAATGAAAGTATATAGAAGAAAAGTCAAAAGAGGGACGGACTACCCTATATTTATTTTTAATTTTTTAAAAATTTTTTTATTGACTAGAAAACAATATTTTAGCCTTTGTTAATCAGTGGTTTTTTTAGTAAAAGTTATAGAAAAAGATAGAAAAAACTAAACAAATGAAAGTATATAGAAGAAAAGTCAAAAGAGGGACGGACTACCCTATATTTATTTTTTATTTTTTTAAAATTTTTTTATTGACTAGAAAACAATATTTTAGCCTTTGTTAATCAGTGGTTTTTTTTAGAAAAAGTTATAGAAAAAAAGATAGAAAAAAACTAAACAAATGAAAGTATATAGAAGAAAAGTCAAAAGAGGGACGGACTACCCTATATTTATTTTTTATTTTTTAAAAAATTTTTTATTGACTAGAAAACAATATTTTAGCCTTTGTTAATCAGTGGTTTTTTTTAGAAAAAGTTATAGAAAAAAATATTAAAAAAAACTAAACAAATGAAAGTATATAGAAGAAAAGTCAAAAGAGGGACGGACTACCCTATATTTATTTTTTATTTTTTAAAAATTTTTTATTGACTAGAAAACAATATTTTAGCCTTTGTTAATTAGTGGTTTTTTTAGAAAAAGTTATAGAAAAAAAAAGATAGAAAAAACTAAATAAATGAAAGTATATGAAAGAAAAGTCAAATTTAGAGACGGATACTAAATCTGTCTCTAAATTTTAGAGACGAATGTTGAATCTGTCACTAAATTAGAGACGGATTAAAATCTGTCTCTAAATTAGAGACGGGTTAAAATCTGTCTCTAAAGTTTAGAGACGGATTCTGAATCTGTCTCTAATTTAGAGACGGATTCTGAATCCGTCTCTAAAATTTAGAGACGGAATCTGAATCCGTCTCTAATTTAGAGACGGATTCTGAATCCGTCTCTAATTTAGAGACGGATTCTGAATCTGTCTCTATTTTAGAGACAGACAAAACAACCCGTCTCTAAAATTTAGAGACGGAATCGAATCCGTCTCTAAATTGAGACTAATCGATTTCGTCTCTAAATTAGACACGGATTCGGATTCCGTCTCTAAATTAGAGACGGATTCATATTCTGTCTCTGAATTAGAGACGGAATCTGAATTCGTCTCTAATTTAGAGACGGAATCCGAATCCGTCTCTGATTTTTGGTTCTGTCTCTAATCTGTCGCCAAATTAGCTACGGATTCCGTCCGTCTCTAAATTTCCGTCTCTAAATCCGGTTTTCCTTGTAGTGATATTATGGTTTTATACTCAATATTTATTCAATGAGAATCAGATTGGCTTTGTTTGACGATTGTTCGGCAAATGAGCATATAAGATCCTCCATAAGTATACAAGTAACAGAATACAACAAAAAGACAACACCAAAGCTCTTCACATTCTAATCCTTTTCTTTGTTTTTAATCAAATAAATGGCCAGATTCATGAATAAAAATTATAAAATACCAAAAGATTCACCTAGACATACAGATTATCAAATTATAGTAGACACAAATAGGACTTTGTTTGGGAATATTCAAGATTTGACAGTCAATGACCACTAAAATAGACACCAAAGATTATTAATTAAATGCAAGTAAATATAGGAGAACCAAGAAACTTAAGAATATACACTTCTAAGTTCTAATAAATGGAATCATAACAAAATTGTCGCGGGGAAGCTTGAAAGCTCTTTATAAAAAACCATTAAAAAGGTACCCTAATAAAAGAGATGATGTTTCCTTTCTATTATCTTGGAGAAGCTACCAATTTCTAGCTAGTTGATTCAGATTCCTGTTCATCAATGGCTAGCCCAGATTTCATTGTTGGCATTATAGGTCTTCTATTTTTTTTTTTTCTGATGCTCGAACTCTTTTGTTTACCCTGCCGCATGATAAAGTCTGAGGTTCCACCTTAAAACCAATTGGTGTTAAGGGGAGTAGCCCAAGATCCTTATATGTTAGAGACAAGTCTTGTTTATTCCCGATGTGGGATAATGTTCTCTTACACGCCCCCTCACGTGTAGCCGGGCTTTGTCAAAGGCTTACAACGTGGACTGGATGGTGGGTGGCGCGGAGGGTTCATCGTGGGCCGTTGGGTCTGCACGTGTAATGGACCAGCTCTGATACCATGATAAAGTCTGGGGTTCCACCTTAAAACCAATTGGTGTTAAGGGGAGTAGCCCAAGATCCTTATATGTTAGAGACAAGTCATGTTTACCGCATTTGTGTTGGATACTCGTATTTTAGTATTGTCGATACGAATTCGGCGGGGTAAACCAAAGAGTTTGAGTACCTTATATTTTTTCTATTACATCTATTTTTATTTTTTTTTATTTACATATCCTTCTGTCCCAAGCATATTGTTTCATTAATAAAAAAAGCCCATTTAAAAAAATACTCCTATATAAATATTACTCCTTCATAAAATGTCTTACTTTTCTCACATTTTTCTGTTTCAGGCAATGTTATCTCGGTTCTACTTTCTGCTTCTCCTATGTAAGTTCAGTCCTGAATACAATTAGTATATGTTGAATTGTGACTTGGATTAATGGTGAACCACTATACAAAAAAGCTGATCCGAGAAGAAAATGAAAACAAGTACTATAACATCATTTTCAGGGTTGCATTCGTTTTTGTCTGTGTCCGAAATGCACCTTAATTTTTCCATGACTGCCTACAAAGGACAAGAAACCATTGTTGCGGTTTTTATGTTGCATCACCTGCAACAACCGAGTCCTACTTTAATGCAAGGGCCGAAGTTCATCGTGTCAAATGATTCTTGGTCCTTGATGTTAAAGCAGGGACTACGTCACTATTTAGGCTCACAACAGTGGTACCAAATTGGCCTAGATTTGGTTCAATATTCGTAAAACCTGGTTATTTCAGGATTTATTGATTACCTGTTGATTCAGTAATTAAACTTATGGTATTATTGTTGTAGGGGAGCATTTTTGGAGCTAGTAAAGAAAAAATCTGCAGAAAACTACGATGCATTTCCATATATAAGTGCATTATTATGCAAAACTTTATGGGTATTATATGGAACTCTTGATCCAGATGGTTTGCTCATTGTGACTGTCAACTCAGTCGGTGTCTTCTCTCAAATTATATACGTCCTCATATATCTCATCTACGCCCCTTCTGATAAAAAGGTGAAAATTAATATTCGAGAAAACTCCCCACGAATCTTCAATGCACAAGCTAATACTATAACAGATTCATATATTTAGATGGTTCTTGTTTTTATTTTATTTTTTTTAGGTTAAAGCAATGATTTTGGTGGGGATAATGAACATAGGAATACCTGGTTCAGTAATTGCAGTCACACTTGTAGCGTTTCATGGGAATACACGACATACTTTTATTGGCGTTTTATGTGCAGTTGTCACTGTTGGCATGTACGCAGCGCCTCTTTCTGTCATGGTATTTAATTAAGTTATACGGATTATTAATCAATTTTTTTGCATGATCATGTATTTTTAAATGGATATATACACTAATATAATGTTTTAAGTTAAATTAGATAACAGTGGTGAGGACAAAGAGCGTGAAGTATATGCCATTCCTCCTCTCGTTCTTCCTGCTCCTCAATGCTATCTGTTGGTTCACTTTTGCGATTATCCAAAATGATCATTACGTCATTGTAAGTTATTCCTATACCTCTCTACAATTAGTGTAATTATTTTTATCCGCGTTTGAAATTTTCAGAACCGATATCCATATTTTCATTGCAATAATGTGCTTATCAGTCATTAGACAAACCATATGCAACAAGAAAAGACCAAAAACTTGCTAGAAGCCTTACATTGCCACTTATTTGTGGCTCATCTTAGGTTGTCCAAAACTAGAAAACGGACCGTTAAACATCTTAGGCCTCTAATTCCTACCTTAATTATGGTCTTAAGTTTGGTTAATGCTCACCAAATGCTTTAGTCATGCTACTTAGGGGTCGTTGCTTTTCTGTATTAATCACTATTAATTGGTTAACTTGTTATGTAATATCTCAGGTGTCAAATGCGATTGGGATTTTGTCAAGCGCGTCGCAAATAATCATCTACATGATTTACAAGGAAGAATCAGCGGCTGTGATCAAATCATTGGAGATGATAGAAGGGAAAGGTTCAATACCGGAGACGATAGAGGAGGGATCAGTAAAATTTCAAGAAATGAGTGAAGATGACAAAATGAAATTCAAGAAACGAAGTGCAAGTGCACCTAGCACAAATAAGCCAACACTGTTGCGAGAAAATAGCATCCAGAAAATTGTTAAAACACTTTCTTTTGGTGACAATGGGTCTCATTCTGGTTTTATGTTGGTACCTTAACAACAATTTTTTTTAGGTTTTTTATCTTGTAATTAGTACACACTCTCAATAAATAAATGACGCATTTCACTTATCTAATTTTTTTAGAGAATATACTTCACTTGTTTGTTCAAGTACACATTGCTTGTACCATGGTAAGAAATCAGTATCACTGTTACAACACAACGGTTATTTAGGATGGACCATTTAATATTTAATACGAGAAGGATGGAATAATTTATACAAATTTACCTAATATATTTTTTTTTAATGATGTTACAAGCCATAAGACGAATAGAGGGGTGGAATCCTAGCTTTCATCGAGGGCGGGCGAGGCTTGCATTAACAATGAGCCACTCATTATTTGAAGACGAAATAATTTATACAAACTGTACTACTCCTAACATTTTTTATGAAAGAAGCAAAATTCAAATCATATTGGATGATTGTGGTTCCAGACCCTTGAAATGGATAGGATATTTTTATTTTATAACACCTTCATGCATTTATTTGAAGAATAGTCGATTTTTTTTAATGGTACTGCAGTTGGACGGTAGACTCACACAATCTATCGTTTCAGTGAGGGCGATCGCGAAAGTCACCGGATTTTCAGTTTTCTTCTGCGCGTAGAATCTAGGGGCAATACTATGCGCACAAAAGAAGTTTACGGAAACGCGAATACAAAATGAGGAGACAATATTGATGTGATCATAAGAAAATAAGTTTGGGCCTGAATAACTATCAAAAGGCCCAACAAGCTAAAAGGGACCAAATAATATAAGATAGGCCCAAGTCATGAAATAAGGGAGCCATGTCAAGAAAGCGAGAAACATGGCGAGAAATGATAGATCCATAAGAAAGCTCAATAAGGCCCATACCTTTGAGTGCTCATGCATGCACATTCAATGAGAATGTGACCCATATCAAATGGCACATGCAAGGCACATGACAAGAGTAACTATATAAACAACACATATATATACCACCCTAAAATGTAAGTCTCAAATACATTCCATACACTATTTTTGCAGTTTCCTTGTACTTCTTTCATTCTAGTTCATAACAAGTATGAAGTGATCGTGAAATATGGGCCGAGTTTAAGCAGTTCAAAGGGTTCATTGGGCATGGAGGGCCAATAAACTTAGAATGGGCCATGGAAATCAAGTAAGGTAAAAAGTAATAACGATAAGTAATATTCCGCCTTAAATATGGCGAGATAGCATAGCACGTGGCATAGATGCAATATGTGGCGGGAATAAAAGTATAGGCGGAAAGTACCTATGGCGAGAAGATTACATAGCACCCCCCCACCCTTTTTCATATGATTTTCGGGTAGTCAAGGCGTAATTAAGAATGAGAAGCCAAATATGTCTTGTCGCCTTAGAGAGTTTGTCGCCAGGCGACAAACCCTACTCGTACACAACGAGTAATTTGGATGGTGACACGTGGTATCCCCACCCCCATAATGTACAACAGTGCAACATGATGGGATTGGTAGTACTTTTTACTAACTCTGAGGGTAGTTGACTGACAAAGCATGGGTGATTGACACGTGTCCTTGCAGGTATGGCCTATGATTATGAAGTGATATAAATATGTGAAATTCAGCATTATTATGTAAGTCCTATTTTCTCTCTAAAAAACTTTCTCTCCTCTCCATTATTCTCTCTCTCTACAATATTTACTTGATCTGAGAACCTTACTGATTCTCACGCCGGAGGGGTTTCACCGGAGTCACCCCCGGTTTAGTTCACTGTGACTTGCGTGTGTGTAGGTTTCCAGGTGAGTCATCCCAAGAAGATCAGCCGGAGTATCCATTGGAATAGCTGAAGATTCAGCTCCTGATCAACCCCATTTTCTATGGCAGCATCAGTTGGTTCCGTTGTCGGGACTGAGCGTTCTTCTTTGGGTGGTGTGAATACCCCGTCCCGATGCAATGCGCATTCGGAGGTTTGAAATAATTAATTATATAATGTCGGATCGAAATGGGATATTCATTTAGTGACACTCGCTTTTAACCATATTAAAATATTAGTTTAATTTTGAGAGTCGCCACGCCACTTTGATATAGCCCAAAGCTTTGAAAAAAGGCTAAACATGTAATTGGGTTCGGGGGTCAAGTTACAACAGAAGAAGAAACGCTATCACTCCTATTGCCCGACGGATCGGTCTTTCTAGCATGTGGGGTGTTGGTTGTGTGCGGTGTTTACAGGAATAGATAGAAGAAACGGGATCATGCATAAGGAGGAGGAGAGAGAAAGAATTAATTGATGATCACACCCTAGAACCTTTGAGTTAGGCCCTCAGAAGGTGCACTAATCAACGTTCATCCTTGGGGGATTGTTGATCATGGGATAATTATAACTAAGGTGGAAGGAAATAAATAGTTCCTAGATCCATTGGGTTTCTTGGCGAAACCCTAGATCATCCTCGGCTATTACATATTTAAATATATTAAAACAACCCTAAATCTAGCATATGTGACATAAGCAAGAAATAAAGTAATTAAAATATACTAAGCATGCAAACAGTAATAATAATAAAGACAATAATAATAAAGAACAAAAATATTAAAAAGAGTCTTACCAATTGTAGCAAGACTTTGGGGTCGAATCTAGGGCGATTCGAAGAGAGTAAGAAAAACTGTGGGTAAAGCAAGTGTAATCTCGCTTCTCCCGAGTAAATTGTCTGTTGAGAAAATATTTAGACTTAGAAAACTCGAGTTTAGTCTCAAGTTTTCTATGGAGGAAACCTCAAGTTTTGTCTTGAGTTTTCCGTAGAATAATTCTGTGTTCAAAGTGTGAGGCGGAGTGGGGTTTATATAGTGAAAGGAATTGGGGAGGAAAAGGTACGGACGTGATGTGGGAAAGGGGATTGGGCCGATCGGCCATTTGTTACTTTGGCCCAAATTGATTTGCCCAGCCGGCCCTAAATGGCCTCCCTGGCCGGCCCCAATTGCCTAGAAATCTCGGCCAAACTGTCCAATTCCCTCGGCCATGGTGCAAATGTGGTGCAAATGCAAAGGCTCATTTTGTATAATAAATATTCGTTTCGTCCCGCGATCTTCTCGTTGCATTTTGACCACTTTAATGACTTCTTTTGCAATTCGCTCTTTAGGATTTTATTTTTCATTTAATCCCAGGAATTTTAATATATCAATTTCGTCCCAAATATTCCATATTTCCAGTTTAGTCCCTGAATTTTCCAATATTTCCTATTTGGTCCAAAAGCTCCCAAATGCCAATTTAGTCCCAGATTTTCCCGAATTGCACTTCAGTCCCTTTTTTCGGACCGGGTACTAACAGTAGCCCCTCGGCGACGCTTCTTGTAAGACAAGTGGGGTCGACGATAAAAGAATAGGATCCGTCCTGAAAAAAGGGATTTCAGGAGGTAAGGAAAGTGACCTTGTGGATGTGAGGTTTTTGGACTTGAGCTGAGTCGCAAAAGGATGACCAGGTAGGTCAAGTGGCTGGACCCACGTCGGGCTACCTACGTATCCCAAGAGGAATCAAGCCAAGTCGTAGTTCGTGGGCGTTTAGTACCCGAGCGTGGCGGACGTGCAGCGTCTCAAGCCAAAGATGCGATTTGTGGCAAGGCTTTGGGGATCGAATCTAAGGGCGATTCGAATAATATTGAGAGATGTACGGAAAGGAGAATCAAGTGTAGTCTTGCCTTCTCCGTGGGAAAATATGTTGTGTGTGGAAAGGAAATTCAAGTATAGTCTTGATTTTTCCTTTGAAAATTGTGTGTGATGGAACAAATCAAGCGTAGTCTTGATTTCTCCGTGTGAAGATATATTGTGAGATAATGTGTGGAAAGGAAATTCAAGTATAGTCTTGATTTTCCCTTTGAAAATTGTGTGTGATGGAACAAATCAAGTGTAGTCTTGATTTCTCCGTGTGAAGATATGTTGTGAGATAATGTGTGGAAAGGAAATTCAAGTATAGTCTTGATTTTTCCCTTGAAAATTGTGTGTGATGGAACAAATCAAGTGTAGTCTTGATTCGCGTACTGAGAGAAAGTGTATGGGGCAATGTGGGAAAAAACTGTGTGGGAATCAAAAGCCAAATATTTGACTGTCCGGGGAGTCACCCAAAGATTTGACTGTCCGGGGAGTCACCCAAAGATTTGACTGTACGGGAGTCACCCAAAGATTTGACTGTCCGGGGAGTCACCCAAAGATTTTGTGAGAGTTTGACTTCTGCGGGACGGACCCTTTGAAGATGCGGGACGGACCCTTGAAATGGAGGATAGACCTCTGAAATGCGGGACAGACCCTTTGAAGGTGCGGGACGGACCCTTTGAAGATGCGGGACGGACCCTTTGAAATGGAGGATAGACCTCTAAAATGCGGGAAACTGTAGCTGCCAAAGGACTTAGGCTACTGATGAGGAATAGTTGTGTGAATTGATTGGGATTATTATGGCTTCCCGAGCCGAAGAACCAAGCGATTAAAAGATTGGGATAATCATTGCTAAGGCTTAGAGAGGAGTCTTGTCTCCTAGGCTTAAGGCTAGGGTTTTAGAGAGGCATTTGTCACCTAGACATGAGGCTAGGGTTTAGAAAGGTATTTGTCACCTAGGCTTGAGGCTAGGGTTTAGAAAGATATTTGTCACCTAGGCTTGAGGCTAGGGTTTAGAAAGATATTTGTCACCTAGGCTTGAGGCTAGGGTTTAGAAAGATATTTGTCACCTAGGCTTGAGGCTAGGGTTTAGAGAGGTATTTGTCACCTAAGCTTAAGGCTAGGGTTTAGAGAGGTATTTGTCACCTAGGTTTGAGGTTAGGGTTTAGAGAGGTATTTGTCACCTAGGCTTGCTTGAGGCTAGGGTTTAGAGAAATTTTTGTTACCTAGGATTAGGGCTAGGGTTTTACATTTGTGGTAAGTCTGAACAAGGCAGTTTGAGCAGAAAGGTTATGGTTTAAACTAGGCGAGGCCGAGAAGATGGGATTAGGTAAGTTTGATGTCCAGAGATAAGGGCGGGACCGAGTCACCTTGAGAGAGAGGCGTCTTTGAAGAGTTTGAAAATTTGTGGAGACCAAAGAGTGATTTTGTAAACAAGGTGCCAAAGAGGATAGCATTTTGAAAGCATGTTATTTTGATAAGGAGGCCTTATGATTAATCATGTTTCTAACTAACTCCAAGAGTTTGCCACATGCTGATCTTGATGACAAGGGATGCCCTTCATGCTATATATGACTTCATTGGAGCTCCGATTTTTGTTAGAGCACATAGTCGACCCATTTTTGTTGAGGGGAGCCCCAATGTTTGATGAAGTAACCTTGGCGAAGCCCCAATTGATGATGAATAGCGAAGCCCCGCTGATGATGCAAAGCAAACCCGAAGGGAATGACGAAGCCCCGCTTGATGATGCAGAGCAAACCCGAAGAGAGCCTCGAGAGAACAGCCTTAACACAAGCCCCACTGGAGAGATTCAATGCATCCCTATTTGCAGACAGAGTCATCTTGCGGCCACGGGGGCGACCCCTCGTTTCGAACAATGGTCAATCAGTCGCTGGACAAGACTCGGAAATGTATATGTGCAGGGGCGCATTTTTTCGAAGGTGGGAATGGATCCCGAGTTCGTGTATGACACTTTCGCTTTTGGGTTTGACTCTTTTGGGAGAGTATAAGCATCACAAGGTGTGGAAAAGTGTATGGAAGCCCCTGTAGACAGAAAGACAGTGTTTGGCTCTATTTTCCTATGATGTAGAAAAAGAAGACTTGTCGAGACATTTGAAGAATTTATTTTATTCAGAATTACATCTTGATTACTCGTGAATGGACCTTACTGATTGGTTTATCAAATTCCAATTATATGAGTAAACAAATAATGACTGTTTTGATTAGAAGTTGGAAATCTGGCTTGACTTTAGAAGGAGAAGGATGTTCCGTTGTTGCTTGCTGCTCTGTTCGGTGGTAATTGTGGTACGGGCTGCCGTTGCATTGATCTCCTTCATGGGAAAGAATGAAAAATAGAAAAAAGATTGGGGTGGAAGAAAAGGTGGGAATTGACTGATTATAACCCAAAGATTTTTTCATTCCTTCGAGTGAAGATTCTTTGTTCCTTTGTTCTCGCAAGCCGAGGGGAGTAGTCCCTGGCGCGTGTCTCCTTGCTTTTACCGGAGTGCCGCTGAGAGGCACGGATGCAAAGCCCCAGTGAGACTTTTGCAGACAGTGTTTAAGGAGTCGAATGAACGAATTTCAAGAATAGGACGAGTTCCCAAACTTTTGAGAGGATATGTAATATGCTCACGTAGGATAACAAAAGACTCAAAAATCTGAATATGCATTTTTTTTTTTTTTTTAAAATAATCTTTTGAGAATGCCATTCGGTGGCGGTTGTAGCTGGTCTTTGGGTTGCGATCGATCATTAGGTGATGATTAACATGACCTCTTAAAGTGAGAGGTCGGCTGGGCTTTTTGCTGAGAGGTTGGTTTGAGGGATGTGTTTGGAATTTCTAAGGTGAAGGGATTTTCTTGTTGCTGCTTCTTCAGAACCTCTAAGAGTGAGGTTAACTTTGATTTTGATAAGGTCAAGGGTGGTGATGGAATCCTCTAAAAGTGAGAGGATGGATTTTGGAATTGGTTTACGGGATTTGTCCAAGAGGGAATTTTTGTTGCTTCTTCTCGCGAGATTGTTGTGACTCCAGCAGGTAACTTGATCACGATAGGACCTTCACTCGATATCTCGTTTTCACAACCTTTGGGAGGTTCACTTCGGGTGATGAAGTTTTTTTTTTTTTTTTTTTTTTTTTTTTTTTTTTTTAAACACCCTCTTATCGAGAAAGGCCTTCGGATTTGTTTGCTCGCGATAGCCCCTAGTGTATGCCTTAGGATGATTTTACCTTTTCCTTCTTGGGTTTGGAGGTGGTCCCTTCGAGGGAGCCCCTTGTATGAGTTTCTTTCGCATTCCGCCTTTCTTGAGCTTTGAGGTGATTACTTCCTTTGTGAATCAAGAGAGCCCCTAGTATGGGCTTCTTCCTTAGGGTCTCAAAACTTGTCGATCTTGAAATGAAAGGGTATTATTTAGTGAGGATAAGGTTATGGCTTCCTATGGTGAGAGGTTTAAGCTTCAATTGCTACTGGATGGCATTCTCAAAAGAGTATTTAAAATAAATGCAAACTCATTTAACCGACTTATTAAGTAAGGCAGAATGTATTCGGACCATGAGAAAGATATGTGAGCATATTCAATGAAAGCTTATCGATCAAAATGGAAAATCAGAGGAGACGCGAGATTGGGGGGTTGGTGAGCCCCAAGTTGATATTTATGTAGCACTTGCGAAGGATAAGAACAACCCTTTGCATCTTGCATTGGCGTGAGCAGCTATTTTCTGATGATGAGCAACAACGGTCTTCGTGCTTGTCTTGATCATATGGAAAGGAGGTCAAGCGGGGAAGAGTGTATTTGGGGAAGTGTAGGCTTGAGGGAGCATAGGGGGAGTGTACAAGGAGAGGGTCTGGCGATAGTGTATGGAAAGTATATGGTGGAGTATGGAGAGAGTGTATGGAGATGGTGTATGGAGATGGTGTATAGAGATGGTGTATAGAGATGGTGTATGGAGATGGTGTATAGAGATGGTGTATAGAGATGGTGTGTATGAAGAAGGAACGGTGAGTTGTTTACTCCAATCAAAGCATTCATTCATTGTTTACTTTATTAGCCGGTGAGTTTATCAGTGAGATTAGCAACCAAGTGATAATTATAAATAAAACAATTCTTCTTGAAAGTAATGCGAGATTATGTCTCAAGTCTAGAGAGAAAAGAAAGAAAGACTCTTTTATTATTGAAGCAACTAATCTAAAGTGGACATTACATGTCAATGCCCAAAATGGACGTAAAGACGCACTAGAACCTACAAGACTGAATGAATCTAAATCCTTCCGTGAAGTACGAGGGCTTCTTCATCCATGAGGCCTTGGGTCTTCCCTTGGTTGATCAATCTTTGAATTGAGCGTTTCAGTTGCACACATTTGTCAATGGTATGCCCAGCGTACTTGTGGTATCTGCAAAACTTGGATGTATCTAAGTCTTCCTTTGGGTTAATAGGCTTGTAATTCTCGAGCGGCTCGATCAAATTCTTTCCCACCAAAATGTCGAAGAACTCACCCACCGGCATTCCTAAGTCATCAAAATGTTCCTTGTTGATCTTCTTCGGGTATTGATGCCTTTAGTTGGTTGGTAGCCACAAAGCAGGCATCCCGAATGAGAAATTCTGATGTGTAGGACCATAAGGGGAACCATAAGCATGTGGATGATAGGGACCCCGGAATTGAATAGGGGAGGAACTCTTCTCAAGTATTCCCGAATGTAAGACAAATGGTGCCGCTCAATTTCATGCATGTCTTTGAGGAGGTTGATCACTCCCAACCTCATGTTTGAGACTTCTTTGAGGGCTTCAATGCTTTTCTCCGTAGACATGATGTGGAATTCTCGTAAGAACATATGGCGGAGTCAAACCAATGAGTTGAATTAGATTCATAATTAATCTTAAGGCATCCTTGAGAAAATAGTTGATCTCCACAATTTGAGAGTTTGACCGGCCGAAGTTGCCTACGTAACCCTTACCATTTAAGATACGAGTCTCAGTCACCGTAGTTCGAGGGGGCCCCGATTGATGATACAACCAGTGGTTAAGTTTAGAGAAAGAGAGAGGATGAATGTAAAAGAGTCCGTTTGGTGAAAAAAGGAGAGGAAGATGACTCGATCCTTGGTCAAATATAAGTGAGGGTGATCTAGACGAGCTAATCGGACTTGGTAAGTTGGCTTAGGTAGGCCCTAGATGGTGGTTTGATCTATATGGGTCGAGAGAGGTTTGATCTAGGTGGGTCTTTGGCTGAAGGGTGCTAGAGATAAAGGATCTAAACTCTGGATGGTTTTAAGGCTAAGGGAGCAAACTGCGGATGGTTCAAGAGATAAGAGGTAGAACTTTGAAGGGTCCTAACTTGAAGGATGTAGACCGTGGGTGGTCAAAGGTAGAGGAATGGACCATGGATGGTCCAAGAGACGAGGGGTGGACCTCGAAGAGTCTCAGGTGGAAAGGTGGACCTTTAATGGTCCTAGATAGAGAGAGTCGACCTCGAAGGGTCCTAAATTGAGGAGTGGACCTTGAAGGGTCCAAGAGAAGAGGAGTGAACCTTAAAGGGTCCAAGATATGAGGAGTGTGGACCTTGAAGGGTCCAAGAGATGAGGAGTGGACCTTAAAGGGTCCAAGAGAAGAGGAGTGGACCTTAAAGGGTCCAAGAGAAGAGGAGTGAACCTTGAAGGGTCCAAGAGAAGAGGAGTGGACCTTAAAGGGTCCAAGAGAAGAGGAGCGGACCTTGAACGGCCCAAGATATGAGGAGTGGACCTTGGAACGGTCAAAGATATGAGAAGTGGACCTGAATGGTCCAAGATATGAGAAGTGGACCTTGAATGGTCCAAGATTGGGAGAGTGGACATAGTATAGGAAGAGCACCACGAAGGGTCAAAGAGTGGACCTTGAACGGTCCAAGATAGAGAGATCGATCCTAGAGCGGTCCGCAAGAGAGGGTGTGGACCTTGAAGGGTCCAAGAAGTAAAGAGCGGACCCTGAGGGTCCTAGACATGGGGAGTGGACCTCGGAGGGTCCTAGAAATGAGGAGTGGACCTCGGAGGGTCCTAGAAATAAGGAGTGGACCTCGGAGGGTCCTAGAAATGAGGAGCGGACCTCGAAGGGTCCTAGAAATGGAGAGTGGACCTCGGAGGGTCCTAGAAATGAGGAGTGGACCTCAGAGGGTCCTAGAGATGGAGAGTGGACCTCGGAGGGTCCTAGAGATGGAGAGTGGACCTCGGAGGGTCCTAGAGATGGAGATTGGATCTCGGAGGGTCCTAGAGATGGAGAGTGGACCTTGAAGGGTCCTAGAGATGGAGAGCGAACCTCGGAGGGTCCTAGAGATGGAGAGCGGACCTCGAAGGGTCCTAGAAGTGAAGAGTGGACCTCGGAGGGTCCTAGAAATGAAGAGCGGACCTCGGAGGGTCTTAGAAGTGAGGAGCGCACCTCGGAGGGTCCTGGAAATGAAGAGTGGACCTCGGAAGGTCCTAGAAATGAAGAGTGGACCTCGGAGGGTCCTAGAAATGAAGAGTGGACCTCGGAGGGTCCTAGAAATGAGGAGTGGACCTCGGAGGGTCCTAGAAATGAGGAGCGGACCTCGGAGGGTCCTAGAAATGAGGAGTGGACCTCGAAGGGTCCTAGAAATGAGGAGTGGACCTCGGAGGGTCCTAGAAATGAGGAGTGGACCTCGGAGGGTCCTAGAAATGAGGAGTGGACCTCGGAGGGTCCTAGAGATGGAGAGTGGACCTCGGAGGGTCCTAGAGATGGAGAGTGGACCTCGGAGGGTCCTAGAGATGGAGATTGGACCTCGGAGGGTCCTAGAGATGGAGAGTGGACCTCGGAGGGTCCTAGAGATGAAGAGTGGACCTCGGAGGGTCCTAGAGATGAAGAGCGGACCTCGGAGGGTCCTAGAGATGGAGAGCGGACCTCGGAGGGTCCTAGAGATGGAGAGCGGACCTCGGAGGGTCCTAGAGATGGAGAGCGGACCTCGGAGGGTCCTAGAGATGGAGAGCGGACCTCGGAGGGTCCTAGAAGTGGAGAGCGGACCTCGGAGGGTCCTAGAAGTGGAGAGCGGACCTCGGAGGGTCCTAGAAGTGGAGAGCGGACCTCGGAGGGTCCTGGAAGTGAAGAGCGGACCTCGGAGGGTCCTGGAAGTGAAGAGCGGACCTCGGAGGGTCCTGGAAGTGAGGAGCGCACCTCGGAGGGTCCTGGAAATGACGAGTGGACCTCGGAGGGTCCTAGAAATGAGGAGTGGACCTCGGAGGGTCCTAGAAATGAGGAGTGGACCTCGGAGGGTCCTAGAAATGAGGAGTGGACCTCGGAGGGTCCTAGAAATGAGGAGCGGACCTCGGAGGGTCCTAGAAATGAGGAGTGGACCTCGGAAGGTCCTAGAAATGAAGAGTGGACCTCGGAGGGTCCTAGAAATGAAGCGCGGACCTCGAAGGGTCCTAGGGTTTAGGGAGTGGACCTCGGAGGGTCCTAGAAATGAAGAGTGGACCTCGAAGGGTCCTAGAAATCAAGAGTGGACCTCGGAGGGTCCTAGAAATGAAGAGTGGACCTCGGAAGGTCCTAGAAATGAAGAGTGGACCTCGGAAGGTCCTAGAAATGAGGAGCGGACCTCGGAGGGTCCTAGAAATGAGGAGCGGACCTCGGAGGGTCCTAGAAATGAGGAGCGGACCTCGGAGGGTCCTAGAAATGAGGAGCGGACCTCGGAGGGTCCTAGAAATGAAGAGTGGACCTCAGAGGGTCCTAGAAATGAAGCGCGGACCTCGAAGGGTCCTAGGGTTTAGGGAGTGGACCTCGGAGGGTCCTAGAAATGAAGAGTGGACCTCGGAGGGTCCTAGAAATGAAGAGTGGACCTCGGAGGGTCCTAGAAATGAAGAGTGGATCTCGGAGAGTCCTAGAAATGAAGAGTGGACCTCGGAAGGTCCTAGAAATGAAGAGTGGACCTCGGAGGGTCCTAGAAATGAAGAGTGGACCTCGGAGGGTCCTAGAAATGAGTTAAGCATTTTATTTACAAAAAAAACCTCTATTATTTATTTTTTATAGAACCTACTCTTGGTTGGAAGGGATACCCCTTTTTCGCAACTAACTAGAGGTCCTAAAGTGGTGGATCCTAACGACTAACCGTCTCATATAGACATTTAATATGATATTTATGGAGAGTACTACAGACCCATGATAGGACAAGATCAAGCATTCAACTTTACTTGGCACGTCCTTTAAAAGGAAATCAATTTTTAGTGCCTTTATAGATCTTGACTTATCATTGATTCGTAGTGACTTAATATAAAGACCATATTAATTGTCTACATAAAATAGCTAGCCAAACCAACCGGTCACAGGGCGTGTATTCCTAGCAAAGTGGGTGACACAAGGGTTAGATTTCAGGCTCCCATCGTGCAGCCGAAGCGCACTGATGAGTGGATGGCCAAGTGAGACTCGGAAGGGAGGCGACATGATCACCACACTTCCCGCACTTTGGCTTCTCCGAAGGGTTAAGGGGTGTCTGTGCAGTGTGACACGGACTCTAGTGGTAGTGTGAGGTAAAAAGTCTAATTCTTTTTAAGGAAAAAAGAAAAGGATTTATTTTTATTTACATGAGATGCATGCATGCAATGCAACAGTTAAGAATAGGAGAAAAAGAAAAAAGAAGTAAAATACAACACCATACAAGAAAACGAAAGTCTGACCCACTTAGTTTGAAAAGATTTCAAAACAGTCCCCAGCAGAGTCGCCACTGTGAATACCCCGTCCCGATGCAACGCGCATTCGGAGGTTTGAAATAATTAATTATATAATGTCGGATCGAAATGGGATATTCATTTAGTGACACTCGCTTTAAACCATATTAAAATATTAGTTTAATTTTGAGAGTCGCCACGCCACTTTGATATAGCCCAAAGCTTTGAAAAAAGGCTAAACATGTAATTGGGTTCGGGGTCAAGTTACAACATAGAAGAAACGCTATCACTCCTATTGCCCGACGGATCGGTCTTTCTAGCATGTGGGGTGTTGGTTGTGTGCGGTGTTTACAGGAATAGATAGAAGAAACGGGATCATGCATAAGGAGGAGGAGAGAGAAAGAATTAATTGATGATCACACCCTAGAACCTTTGAGTTAGGCCCTCGGAAGGTGCACTAATCAACGTTCATCCTTGGGGGATTGTTGATCATGGGATAATTATAACTAAGGTGGAAGGAAAGAAATAGTTCCTAGATCCATTGGGTTTCTTGGCGAAACCCTAGATCATCCTCGGCTATTACATATTTAAATATATTAAAACAACCCTAAATCTAGCATATGTGACATAAGCAAGAAATAAAGTAATTAAAATATACTAAGCATGCAAACAATAATAATAATAAAGACAATAATAATAAAGAACAAAAATATTAAAAAGAGTCTTACCAATTGTAGCAAGACTTTGGGGTCGAATCTAGGGCGATTCGAAGAGAGTAAGAAAAACTGTGGGTAAAGCAAGTGTAATCTCGCTTCTCCCGAGTAAATTGTCTGTTGAGAAAATATTTAGACTTAGAAAACTCGAGTTTAGTCTCAAGTTTTCTATGGAGGAAACCTCAAGTTTTGTCTTGAGTTTTCCGTAGAATAATTCTGTGTTCAAAGTGTGAGGCGGAGTGGGGTTTATATAGTGAAAGGAATTGGGGAGGAAAAGGTACGGACGTGATGTGGGAAAGGGGATTGGGCCGATCGGCCATTTGTTACTTTGGCCCAAATTGATTTGCCCAGCCGGCCCTAAATGGCCTCCCTGGCCGGCCCCAATTGCCTAGAAATCTCGGCCAAACCGTCCACCTCGGCCATGGTGCAAATGTGGTGCAAATGCAAAGGCTCATTTTGTATAATAAATATTCGTTTCGTCCCGCGATCTTCTCGTTGCATTTTGACCACTTTAATGACTTCTTTTGCAATTCGCTCTTTAGGATTTTATTTTTCATTTAATCCCAGGAATTTTAATATATCAATTTCGTCCCAAATATTCCATATTTCCAGTTTAGTCCCTGAATTTTCCAATATTTCCTATTTGGTCCAAAAGCTCCCAAATGTCAATTTAGTCCCAGATTTTCCCGAATTGCACTTCAGTCCCTTTTTTCGGACCGGGTACTAACAGGTGGCTAGGTGAAGTTTGGGAGGTTGTTGGTGGCTGCCGGAGGTGAGAGAGAAGGTGGAGTACTGTTGTTGTTCTGTCGGTGGAGCCCAGAAGATTCTAACTGTCAGTCTTGATCAAAGGAGTAAAAGCTAGTTGACTAGAGAACCAAGGAGGATTCTCAGATGGTACTTGTCAGAGGTTGTTTTTTGGATTGTTGTATTTATTTCAGGAAGTCATAAAGTTGTCCTTGGCTATAAAGGTTGTAAGTTCATTAATACATGTATTAAAGGCGTTTTGTTTTCCGAAAGTGACTTGTAAAGTTGTCAGAACAGTTGGTTTATTGTGAAAAGGTGTGATTTGGCTTGAAGTGTTTGTAAAAGTATACAGTCAGTTGGAAGCAAGTTATGGTGGTTGGACAAGAAAAAGCTACCCCCTCTAGGGCGGCTCAGAACTTAACATTGGCAACTCCAAATGCTAAGGATGCTCGTGCGGGAGCTGGGGTAGGATCTGAAAGAGGGGTGGAGGTCCATACGTCTGAGACCAACACCAGCGTTAGGCGGGCTAGGGTGGAGGAGGAAAGGGTGAGAGTGGAAAGAGCCAAGGCAGTAGATGAAGGTCAAGTTCCCGCGAAGTCGAAGAATGCAGAAGTAAGAGAAAGGATTGAAAAGTTAAGGGCGGACAATGAGGCGTGGATGCATGTTCTCGCCAATAACCAACAATTGAAGGAGTTACATGTGGAGCCTTCCCACGTTCCTGAGGAGTTACTGAATGTGCAAGCGGGAAGGTCCCATGTCGGCGGGCAAAATCGAGAGGTTAGCGCTAGCGTGGCTAATAGACCAAGACATGATGTAGATACGCCCGCCGCCAGGAGATTAGCGGAAAATCGAAGGCGGGATGATGGCTTGGAAGCGAGAAAGAAGAGGAGAAAGAAAATATACCATAAGCCAGGCAACTCCAAAGAAGAATCTTATTACTTTGAATATGACAGTAATGAATCTAGCGGCTCCACGCACGACGAAGGACGTGGCAAGGAAAGGACCCAGATATCGCGACATCATGATGCTAGGCGACATCGTGAGAGGTCACCACGGGATAGGGAGCGACGGCGACAAGAGAGGAAAGATAAAGAGTATGATAAGGAAAGGGAGCGGAGAGCTGCAGAGGCGGCATGGGCGGCAGAAGCCGAGAAGCTCGCAGAAGCCATAAAAGCCGCAGACTGGCCAAGGCTAGTGAGGCAGAGAAGGCTAAGAAGGAAGAGGAACAAAAGTTGAGAAATGAGATGGCTGAGATGGCGAAGAAAATTAAGGATTTAGAGGCGGGAATAAAGAAAGTGGAAGGAAAAAAGCCTTTTTTGGCTCCTTTCACCCAAAGTATCAAAGGTGTTGCCCCAGACCCCATCTTTCGCATGCCAACTTTATCAAGTTATTCAGGAAAATCTAGAGCAGTAACTCATGTGGGAGGATTTGAAGCAACCATGTCGCCGTGGCGAGAATGAAGCGGTTTTGTGTCGAGCTTTGGTGAGCACTCACGCGAATCACGCATTGGATTGGTTTTTAGCACGGCTCAAGATTCTATAACGGGGTATCAAGATTTCAGGAGAAATTCTTGGCGAGATTTAGTGCGTCGGGATCACAACCGGTTCAAAAGACGGAGTTGTGCGATCTTAAACAAAAGGATGGGGAAGGGATTGCGACTTTCACGAAGATGTTCATGGGAGTGACAAATCAAGTCCCTGACATAGCTCAGGGCGAAATAATCATGTTGTATAACACCGCCTTGCAGCTTGAGTCACTTCAAGCAGAGCTAGGAATGAGATTGCCAAAGACTACAGGGAGTTATATGAAAAGAAAGTACGGGGATTTTGTAGTGGAGCTAGAGTTAAGACCAAGGGAACTCCAGTGGCAAATCAGACCAAGAAAGTGGTGGGTGAAAGGGTGGAGGTAGTGCGAGATGATCGGAGAGGATTTGGCGGCAGCAGAGGGGCAAGTCAAGCGGGGGAGGAGGCCGTGGAGAAGGGCGCTAGGGGTCAAAGAGAGTTCAAGCTAAAGACAGACATCAAGTATAGTCAGTTGAACACTCCTATCAGCGAGATCATGAAGAAAATAAATTTGCCTGAACCTTTTCCTATTGCTCCGTGAAGCTGTCGGCTAGAGATCAGAATAGTTATTGTGAGTTTCACAAGGATAAAGGTCACAAGACTGATGATTGTTATAATTTAAGGAGATTGATTCAGGGGAAGATTGACAGAGGTTTCTTGCAGGAGTATTTGGAGGAGAATGTTGGCGGGATGATCAACGTAGGCTCGAGAGAAATTTGGTGGATGTCATTCACGACCCATTACCCAAGTGTATCTCGGTTGAATACCCAAATCATGACTTTGGACGCATACGTTGAGCGTTCCTCGTTTCCCGCCGCTCAAGATAGGGTGATCGGGTTTTCCAGCGAGAATCGTCACATTACCAAGAGCCATGGGAGTCAGCCAATTATCATCACTATGTATCCAGGCAATAATATTGTGCAGCGAGTCATGGTAGACTCTGGGGCGAGTAGGAATGTGCTCTATTATGATGCTTTTAAAAGGATGAATTATACAGAGGCAAATTTGGTGCCTCATAAAGGATATCTTGAGGGTTTCACTAATCACTCTGTTAAGGTTAAAGGCACGATTATGTTGGATGTTGAAATTGGTGAAGGAAAGTTGGCGAGATGCGAGAATATCGAATTCATGGTAGTTGACATTGTGTCTCCTTATAATGCTATAGTGGGGATCCCATTCATGTTAAGCTTTGAAATGGTTCTATCAATTCCCCACCAGAGGGTGAAGTATCCCACCACCAATGGGATAGGTTGCTTGAAGAGTGAGGCGGTCACTGTGGTAAGAAAGCAAAAGGAGATGTTGAAAGCTAAGGCGGAGAGTACAATTTCGATGACTTCCAAAGTAGAATCCAGTCAGTTAAAGATAAATATGGTTAAGATTGTAGAGGTGGAGAAGGGTGAACCAGATTGGGTCATAACGGAGAGTATGAGAAATGGAACTGCTATGATGGCCGAAGCGACAAACCAAGTTTCAGGGCAGGAGGTAAGGGTGTTCAGAAGAAGGCGGGAAGTTTGTATGGTGGACGAACAAGATTCTGATTCTGAGGTTAGGCGAGAAAGAATGAAGGAGGTTGCAGTTTGGCGAGATGTAAAATCCGGCATGGTGGAGCAAAGCGATGATGATGAAGAGGATTGTTGGGCAATGGAAATGGTGAAGGCCACGCCCAGTTTAAGTTATGTCAGGGTTGTAAGGCTAGTTAGTATGGAGGAGCCAAGGATTGAAGAGGTGGTTGATGGAAATGTTAAAGTACTCATAGATGAATCTGATGATGATTATGAAACCATTGAAGTAGAGGACGCTCAGGGGCGGCCTACTGGTAATGTATTTGCTGATCCTAAAAGGCCAGTTCCCGTTGGTGTGAGAAAAAGGAAAAGAATAGAGGTGGAGACGTTACAGGTGCGGGATGAGCCAGATATCAAGGCAGGAGAAGAATTGGAGGAGGTAGAAATCAATTGTTATTTTCCCGAGCAGAAGGTTAAGATTGGCAAGCAATTGTCGCGGGATGAGCGTGAAGCTTTGGTTGACTTCTTGAAGGAAAATTTGGATGTCTTTGCTTGGAGACCGGAAGATATGAAAGGTATTGACGAGAGTGTTGCTCTGCATTGTTTGAATGCTGATCCTAATGTGGAGCCATTTAAGCAAAGGGTAAGGCATTTGTCGCCAGAGAAAGAGGTGGCAGTATTGGAGGAAGTGGAAAAGTTGTTGAAGGCGGGAATAATTGAGAAAATTCAATATCCGGTTTGGTTGGCTTGTCCCGTAATGGTTTTGAAGTCAAACAAGAAGTGGAGAATGTGCATTGATTTTACTGATTTAAATACAGCATGTCCCAAGGATTGCTATCCTTTACCCAAGATTGATAAGTTGGTGGATTCCATTTCAGTCACAAGTGTTCGGTTTATTGATGCTTATTCAGGATATCACCAGATTAAGATGGCGGAGGAAGACAAGGCGAAAACAGCGTTTAGGACTCCAAAGGGAAATTTTTGTTACAAAATGATGCCTTTCGGGGTGGAGATGCGGGGTATGCCAAAGGTTTGTGAATATACCGCGGCAACCCGCCACTGAGCAAACGCCTATTGTCGCAACATGGCCTTTTGATATGTGGGGCATATATTTGATTGGGCCATTCCCAAGGGCCAAGGGAGGATGCCAGCATGTAGTCGTTGCCGTTGATTATTTTACGAAATGGACAGAGGCAAAGGCTCTGGCGACAATAAGCGAAGATAATGTGATCAAGTTCATTCAAGAAAACATTTGGTGCAGATATGGGTTACCCAGGGCCATTGTCTCTGATCATGGGACACAATTTGGTAAGAAATTTGCAGCGGAATGCCAGAGGATGAATGTTAAGCATTGGATGTCAGCGGTGTACAGGCCGCAGTGCAATGGTCAGGCGGAGGCGGCAAACAAGCAAATTATTGCCGCTTTACGTAAGAATTTGGAAGGAAGAGGCGACGCATGGTTAGAAGAGTTGTCAACTGCACTATGGTATGTGAGGACCACAATAAAGGGCTCAACTGGTGAAACAGCGTTCGCTTTGACTTATGGATCTGAAGCCATGGCACTGCCGTAGTAGATGGCCTTGCCGACATACCGGGTGACTTATTATGATGAGGCAAGAAATGGTCAGAGGCGGTGTAACGACCTTGATTTGGTTGATGAAAGGAGGCTGCAAGCGAGAATGAGGATGGTAAATTACAAGCAGAAGATGAAGGCCCAGCATGATAGGCGGGTTAACAAGAGGTCTTTCAATGTAGGTGATTGGGTACTAAGGAGTGCAGAAGCCACGGGACCCAAACCAGGCTTTACCAAGTTGAATGAAAAGTGGGAAGGGCCATTTCAGGTGTCTCAAGTTATTCGAGAAGGGACTTATCGGCTGAGAAAGCAGGATGGTGAAGAATTGAAGAATGCCTGGAGTGTTGATCATTTGAAGCGTTTTTATCAATGAAGTTCTAGCAATCTTTTGTAGTTGCATCTTTTGATTTTTGCTCTAGATAGCAAAAGCTACGTAACTTTCTTCTGGGGTCATGTGTTTTTATTTGCGTCACATTGACGGGAAAGTTGTGTAGAATTTGCCAATCTAGCATGATGTAACTTATGAACATGATGGAAGGAGGCAGGAATTATTCAGCTACATAATGTTTTGAGAATATCATTTTTATTGAAACTTGACAAGTTTTCTGTTTTATGTAACAGTTATTGGAACGGTGAGATTAGAAAGGCGAAGGTAGTCAAGGAAACCACTGTCATAAGAGATAAAGAAATTTGACGAAGGAGGGCGACAACGGAGGCACCACGAGAATGGCGAGAAGCAATCGTCGCCAACTCCTGATAAAATGGATGCGGCGTCTTGGTTAGAGACCAAGTCGCCCAAAAGGGATGCGGTGTCTTGGTTAGAGACCAAGGCACCTAATGGATGCGGCGTCTTGGTTAGAGACCAAGTCGCCCAAAAGGGATGCGGTGTCTTGGTTAGAGACCAGGGCACCTAATGGATGAGGCGTCTTGGTTAGAGACCAAGTCGCCCAAAAGGGATGCGGTGTCTTGGTTAGAGACCAAGGCACCTAATGGATGCGGCGTCTTGGTTAGAGACCAAGTCGCCCAAAAGGGATCTGATGTCTTGGTTAGAGACCAGGGCACCTAATGGATGAGGCGTATTGGTTAGAGACCAAGTCGCCCAAAAGGGATGCGGTGTCTTGGTTAGAGACCAAGGCACCTAATGGATGCGGCGTCTTGGTTAGAGACCAAGTCGCCCAAAAGGGATGCGGTGTCTTGGTTAGAGACCAAGGCACCTAATGGATGCGGCGTCTTGGTTAGAGACCAAGTCGCCCAAAAGGGATGCGGTGTCTTGGTTAGAGACCAGGGCACCTAATGGATGAGGCGTCTTGGTTAGAGACCAAGTCGCCCAAAAGGGATGCGGTGTCTTGGTTAGAGACCAGGGCACCTAATGGATGAGATGTCTTGGTTAGAGACTAAGGCACCAAAATGGATGCGGCATCTTGATTAGAGACCAAGTCGCCTAAATTGAGGCGGTGCATTGGTTAGAAACCAAGACACCAAATGGATACGCCGAAAATTGTCGCATCAAATAGTTGGCGAGAATCTACACTTGGGAGTGAGGCTGCCTAAAGACAAGCCTCACTTTTTTGAAGGGAGTAGTATGGGTATAGGGATAAGATGGAGAGATGCAATCTTCGATGAACTATCGAAGCAAAATTAGAATTACCAAAGGAAAGTCATGCGACATGAGACATATAAAGAAAAGGCAAGTCATAAGGAACAAAGCATAAGATAAAAGGCCGCAAAAGTACGGCAATTAGGTAATTACAAATTGTTGAGGCACGAAGGCCAACCATCATGATTCAAAAAAAGAAACAAAAGACAGAAGTTAAAGCGAACAGTGTTTGTTACAAACCAAGAACAAGTTAAAGTTGGGCGACAACCATAAATTACGAGAATAAAATCACTGAGCATTGTAGGCGGCGTTGAGGGCGTCTTTCTTTTTCTGGGATAGCTCATACCAGGTGGGAACCAAATTGTTGGCACGAATTTCGGGAACGGGCCATACCGGTTTGCCAAGCACCGCATCCTCCGATGCCAGTTGAGCTAGCTCTTCATCACTGTAAGGCACAAGGGGATGTCCCGTGCGACTTAAATCACTAAAGATGGTCTCTGAGCCCCACTGTGCTAGTCTGGCAGGGGTAATGGCGGGATCACCTTCGGCGGCAATGGTCCTGAGAGTATGAAGGATCGCATTATCAAATGCGTCCATTTCATCAGTTTCAGCCTTGGACTTAGCCTGCTTGAGATCTTCTCGGAGCTTGGTAACTTGGTTGGCCTTGACAAAGTCTTCATCTCGAAGACGCTTATTTTCGGCTTCAAGCTCAGCAAGCTTGGCAGCATCAACCTTATTCTTCTCATTCTCCGCAATAAGGCGAGCAAGTTTGTCCTCCGCATCTTTATTTTTCTTTTCAAGCTCCTCCAACAGTGTTTTTCCCGCAGCCATGTCATTATTGGCCTTGGTTTGTAAGTCCTGGAGCTCTTTGATTGTAGTTTCCCGCCTGGTCACCCTCCGCCTGTAGAGATTCCGCTCACGTTCAGCCTCAGTGAGCTGTCCCTCTAGCTTGATGCATTTGTTGCTCAGGCCCAAAAGAGTACTGCTAGCCTGAGAGGTTCATGACGACAAATAAATGTTTAAGGTTTCAAAAGCTAACTAGGAAAATTTTAAGGAAAGGAAGAGCGAGTAAAATATCTTACGAGGGAAAGCTGGATTCCTGCGTGATAAGCAGAATGGGCGGGATGCTCTCCCTCGACATATGCAACTTGATCGGCATCACTTGCTCGCTTAAGAGCGGTGGAGCCTAGCAAGCAGGGAACTGTGTCCAGTCGCTCCGTGATCAACCCCTTAAGTTTGGGGATCTCATTGGCTTCGCGGCAAAGAGCCACCATCCCTTCCTCGTCCGCAGGAATTTGGAATCCTTCTTCCAACCAGCTTGGTCGGCGGCGGGGATGTTGGCGAGAAGAGGAAGGACGTTGTGGAGAGGCGGGTTGATCGGCAGTTGGTTCATTTTCATTGACAGGAGGGGAGAGCGGGATATCATTCGCCGCAGGGCTTTCTACCCGAACCTCTTCAGCATTAGCTCCTTGATCTTCATGAGGAGCATCTATCTCAACCTCGCCTTGAGGCTCTTCTTCTTCTTCTTGGTTTTCTTCTTCTTCTTCATCCTCCAAGTTCAGAGGTTCAGAAGGGTTTGCTTGAGCTTGAGCGGAGGCGGAGATTCGTTGTCGCTTAGGTTGTCGGGGATTGGTAGGAGGAGCCCTCCTGCGAGGATTTTCGGGAATAACCCGCTCATCTACTCCCGATGTCGCAATAGGAATGAATAGGTTGGAAGGTTGGGCTTTGAGACTAGCATTTCTGGCCGCGGCCAAACGCTTTGCCTGCTGTTCTGAAGTGCCTTGAGCCAACCTTTTCTGATTCATGGTCATACTGCGATGAACTGAGAAGAAAAATATGTTAAGAAATCAGCGACATTAAAGAAAATTATAAACAAAGAAAATAATAAGTGGAAAGGACCATACGTAGAACTTCTCGCATCGCGCGGCAAACATTCTGGCCGTTCCCGCATACGGTACATTCGGAGCTAAATTTAGCTCCTGAGTGAAGTTCCCATCCCGGCCAGGGCAATGTATGCTCAACGACCACTCTAGGAGGCAAGGGTGGGAAATTGTAAGAAAGCCCCACTTGGCTCAGCAGGGAGTCATCAGCTAAAATTTTCTGCCATGAGAAGCGAGGGGTTGAAGGATCGGCGGGATTGTTGTCAGTAAGAAGCTTAACCATCAATCTTTGCAATTTTTTCTCATCCTCATCTAAGGACCAGTTCTTATCAACTTTGGGGTGAATACCCTCAAGATCAGTAGGGAGCGTCCAGCCAACGCGAGATATTATGAACAGCGGATTGTTCTGCCAGTTGTGAACTTTGGAAGGAAGAGGGGTTAGGATTTTGGGTTTCTTAAATTTTAGCGACATCCGAAGTTCGTTTGTCTGCTTGTCTTTCTGTGCATAACCCGTAAACATATCCATTAAGAGGTGAAGGGTGGGTTCCCGCCTGAGTGCGCGACAAATTACTATGAAGCAAGTCAGAACCCTTATGGCATTGGGGTGGAGCTCAGCTATTGCCGCATGAGCTTTGAAGAGAACAAGGGAGATAAAAGGGTCCACAGGAATCCTAAGTCCTGCCTCTAGTTGTGACGGGAAAACCACTATACCGTCTTGTCGCTGACGAATGGAACGCAGCGACATATCACCATCATAGTTAGCTATGTGGTAGTTTACGTGGTCTATATGATATTGGGTATGAAAAGTGGTGATATGGGGATTTGTTGAGTCACTTCCCGCCACATTAGAAATAGAAGGGTTATTGGTTGGGTTTGATTGTCCGCGCCAGGTTGAGGCGCCGGGGAGCTCCGGGTTAGACATCTCGCCTGAATCAGAAGAAGAGACAATTTGTTTATAACGAGATCTATTAGCTAAAGATCTCGCAGCGAGAAAATCGATCCGAACTATCAGAATGGGTAGGAGGACCGTAGAAGCGACAAAGGTGTTCGCAAAGTTCACGAGGAGTGAAAAATGTTTTGGACATGGGGGCTGAGAAGTGAAGGAAACATTTACCCCTTATTTCTATGGCATCAATTATGGCGGGATCTACTCTATTGACTCTTAGACAGTTTATTAAATCATCTCGTGGGATTCTCGCCCAGATGCCCCTAGTCAAATAGTAAATGCCCCCAGTCTTTTGACATTGGCCATACCTAATTTTTCTAAGACAGTTCTTAAACCTAGCCATGATAACAAGTAAAAACTTGAGAAAAACAAAGGAAACCAAAAAGCAAAGAAATTACCTGGAAAATATGAAGGATCGTTGCTGAAATCAAAGACGGACTGTAAGTTCGCCGGAATGCTCAAGGTCCGGCCAAAGAAGTGATTTTCCAGGATGATTTAGTGGATGAATCAAGGCAAGGAATGAGCGTTTATGGAGGAATTTCAAAGGGGAACAAGGATTTAGTCACTAGAAATAAGGAAAGGTCAAGGAAGAAAGGTAGTAAGTTCGCCGGAAAGCGTATCGAGTTCACCGGAAATTGCCTAGGAAGTTTTTCAGACGAGGAGACGAAAAAATATAAAGGTAAGGGGGGGGGTTATTTATATCAAGGGAAGGTGAACAGGGTCGTCGGGGATAGTGCAAATTAAACGACCCCAAAAATTTTGAAATTCCCCCCATTTAATGATTTCAAATTCCAAAAAGTCTTTTCAGTTGTCTTGTCCCAGCCGTCTGTCAGAGGAGTTGTATCAGTAGCTGACACGTGGTCTGTACGTGTCAGTTCCTCCGTGCATCTCGCGAGTAGGGTTGTATCTGAGTAGGAAGCAGCTATAAACCTAAATTTCTCGCCTGGAACATAAATGATCCAAGTCTCGAAATTGGGGGCTACTGAAGTGATCGTGAAATATGGGCCGAGTTTAAGCAGTTCAAAGGGTTCAATGGGCATGGAGGGCCAATAAACTTAGAATGGGCCATGGAAATCAAGTAAGGTAAAAAGTAATAACGATAAGTAATATTCCGCCTTAAATATGGCGAGATAGCATAGCACGTGGCATAGATGCAATATGTGGCGGGAATAAAAGTATAGGCGGAAAGTACCTATGGCGAGAAGATTACATAGCACCCCCCCACCCTTTTTCATATGATTTTCGGGTAGTCAAGGCGTAATTAAGAATGAGAAGCCAAATATGTCTTGTCGCCTTAGAGAGTTTGTCGCCAGGCGACAAACCCTACTCGTACACAACGAGTAATTTGGATGGTGACACGTGGTATCCCCACCCCCATAATGTACAACAGTGCAACATGATGGGATTGGTAGTACTTTTTACTAACTCTGAGGGTAGTTGACTGACAAAGCATGGGTGATTGACACGTGTCCTTGCAGGTATGGCCTATGATTATGAAGTGATATAAATATGTGAAATTCAGCATTATTATGTAAGTCCTATTTTCTCTCTAAAAAACTTTCTCTCCTCTCCATTATTCTCTCTCTCTACAATATTTACTTGATCTGAGAACCTTACTGATTCTCACGCCGGAGGGGTTTCACCGGAGTCACCCCCGGTTTAGTTCACTGTGACTTGCGTGTGTGTAGGTTTCCAGGTGAGTCATCCCAAGAAGATCAGCCGGAGTATCCATTGGAATAGCTGAAGATTCAGCTCCTGATCAACCCCATTTTCTATGGCAGCATCAAAGTACTTATTCATACGTCGGAGTGGCTTTAACCGGAGACGCCCCTTGTGTAGGATCCAATAGAGATGGTAGCCGAAGTATCCACCTTGGACTGTAAACATTGGGCCCGTTGCAACCATTTTTGTTGGCAACATCGGTTGGTTCCGTAGCCGGGATTGAAGCATTTTCTCTGTATTGATCCTTGTTCATCTTCTTGTTTATAAACCTTCTCCAAACCCAGAAACATACCTCTGTTGAAGTTCAGAATGGTTCAAGAGAAAAGAACATCCTCAAAAACCATCCCAAACACAAACCTGGCGTTAATAACACCAAATCTGCATAGTGAGGCCTACGTGCCAGCTGGTTCAGTCCTGGAGGGAGGCGCTCAGTCGAATGAGACGAAGTCGACTGTCCGAAAGAGGAGAGAGCGAGAAGAGAGGGTGTGCCAAGGTGCTAACAGTTTGAGGGGGGGGGGGCGATATATGGCAGGTAAAAGCCTTTACACGTCACTGAGGCTGAGATCAGGGCGGAAGCGGAGCGCATAAGGGCAAATAATGAGCACTTGCTGCAGATTCTCACGAACAACAATAAGCTCGTGGAAATGAGACAAGAGCCTACCCTAATCCTGCAAAATGTTATGGGGCGAGCAACAGGAACAAGTCCTGTAAGAGGGCAAGCCGTTAGCCAGAGTGCAGCATGAGGTCAGGATAGGTGAGATCGTGATATGCCACAACCACGAGACAGTCCCCGAGAAGGAAGGCGAGAAGGTGGAAGGGCGAGACATGATGGAGTGGATAAAAGAATGTCACAAGAGATTATAGAAAATAACAAGAGGATGAAAGTGTATTATCAGTCGACCAATACGTGAGATTCATCCTACTATTATGAATACGATGATGAAATTGATACGGGATCAATGATAGGCAAGACTTATAGGCCAGGCCAATCAAGGCAGTCAGTCATAAGGAAAGTCGCGAGATTCAGAAAGATCTCGTAAAGCAAAGGAGACAAGGCGACATGAGAAATCTGAAAAGAAGGAGGAGGATCATTGGAAAAAGGAAATGGCCAAAAGAATTGTGGAGTTGGAGGCAGGAAAGAAAACGGATAAGGAAAACAAGGATTCATACCTGGTGCCTTTTGTAAAATGGATTCAAGATGTTGACCCAGATCCAACCTTTCCCATGCCTATGTTGTCGGAATATTTAGGAACTGCGAGGGCGAGAACCCACGTAGGCGGGTTTGAGGTGACTATGTCAATGCTCACCAAAAATGAAGCTATCATGTGCAGGGCTCTGGCCAGTACATTGACGGACCATGCGTTAGAGTGGTTTCTCATGCAGCTTATGGAATCAATCACGGGGTACCAAGATTTCAAGAAAAAGTTTTGGCGATATTCAGTGCATCAGGAGCAGAGCCAGTAAGGAAGCAAGAATTATGCGTGATCAAGCATAAACAAGGTGAATGGATTGCGAGTTACACAAAAAGGTTCATGAAGGTGGCTAATCAATTATACGATATAGAGAAGAGCAATATCATCATGCTCTACAATGCCAGTATGTTGCCGAGGCATTTCAAGTGAGAACTAGGGATGAGGCTGCTAGAAACTTCAGGCTAGTTATATGAGCGAGTTCGTGGGTAATGTGGAGGAGAAGATAATGATGAAGTACCAGTGATTCCCGCCTCGACTCCAGCAACAAGAAAAAGTATGAAGAAAAGGATAGAGTATGTAAAGGAGGAAAAGGAGGGGCATATAATAGGCCGTGGCGGCCAAGGCGGGCGAGGAGGTGGTCGCGGAGGAGGCCGTAGACTAAGGAAAATTGTGAAGTTTGTTAAACTAAATACCAGGCCAAGCGAGATCTTGAAGGTAGTACAATTGTCGCCGGCTTTCCTAGAGCATGGCGTAGCTCACAGAGATCAGAATAGTTTTTGTGAATACCATAGGAGAAGTACAACTGATGATTGTTATAATTTAAAGAGAGTTATACAACAACAACAACAACAACAACAACAACAACAACAACAACAACAACAACAAAGCCTTAGTCCCAAAATAATTTGGGGTCGGCTAACATGAATCCTCATATGTCATCGTGAAAAAAAAATAAAAAATAATAAATAAATAAATAATAATAATAAAAAATAAAAATAAATAAATAAATAAATAAATAAACAAATAAATAAATAAACATACAAATCAAAATCAAAAAAATCAAAAAAATCAAAAAAATAAAAATAAATAATAATAATAATAATAATAATAATAATAATAATAATAATAATAATAATAATAATAAAAATAAATAAAAATAAAATAAATAATAAAATAAATAATAAAATAAAAATCAAGAAAAAAATCAACCCCCCACATGGATTTTTGCCCTCCACTCCGGCCTCTTCAACACCATACTTTCATCCACTCCAAGTAAACTCATATCCTTTTCAATTACTCTAATCCAAGTTTGTTTGGGTCTTCCCCTACCCCTCGCCATTTTATCATTTCTCCACTGTTTCGACCTCCTAACCGGTGCATCACTCGGTCTCCTTCTGACATGTCCAAACCACCTTAGACGATTTTCCCTCATTTTATCCTCAATGGGCGCAACTCCTACTTTACCACTGATCACCTCATTCCCCAATCGATCCTTTCTTGTATGACTGCACATCCATCGCAGCATACGCATCTCCGCCACATTCATCTTATGCACGTGACACTGTTTCACGGCCCAACATTCGGTGCCGTAAAGCAATGCCTGCCTAATTGCCGTGCGGTAGAATTTTTCCTTTAATCTATTGGGCATGCCGCGATCACATAGAAACCTTGTGGCACTCTTCCACTTCAACCAACCTGCTTTAATCCTATGAGCCACATCTCCATCTAATTCTCCATCCTTTTGGATAATGGATCCAAGATAGCGAAAAAACTCAGAAGCTTGGATAATAAAGAGAGTTATCCAAATGAAAATTGATGATGGCGAGTTAGGGGAATATGTTGAGAAGGAAGATAACCAAGTGCGCGAGATGAGAGGAATCTGATAGATGTGATCCAGGACCCCATTCCTAGCATTACTCATCTAGATAATCAAATTATGAGCTTGTCACATGTGTTCAATACACCGAGTACCTGCCAAATGAAGATAGGGTGATAAGTTTTTCAGGAAAGGAGTTGGACGTGACGTTTAACCATGAAAATCAGCCAGTGGTGATCACAATCTATCCAGGAAACAACATTGTGCAGCGAGTTTTGGTGGATTCAGGAGCAAGTCGCAATATCTTATTTTATGATGCCTTCAAAAGAATGAAGTACACTGAGGCAAATTTGATCCCTTACAATGGTTTCTTGGAAGGTTTTACAAACCAAATTGTGATGGTTAAAGGGACAATTGCTTTAGCAGTAGAAATTGGAGAAGGGAAGTTTGTGAGAAATCGCATGGTGGAGTTCATTGTGATTTATCTGGTTTCCCCCTACAATGCCATAGAAGGCATTTCGTTTATGCAGAGTTTTGAAATGATAGTGTTAATTCCTCATCAAAGGGTAAAATACCCCACCCCAATGGCATTGGATGTATTAAGATCAAAGCAATCACAATCATAAGGAAAATAAGGGAAATGCAGAAGGGAAAGGCGATAAGCATTAGATCGCTGATAACGACATCTGCGGCCCATCCTCTACGCATCAATATGATTGCAGACTTAGAGGGGGAAATAGAATGGGAAGAGACAGAAAGCATGAGCAATAAATCGACAATCATTGCAGTATCGACAATCATGGAGTCAAGGGGAGAGAAAATGAAAGTGGATGAAATTCTTGAGACGCGAGAAATGATTGATCAGGAAGAGCAAGTAGAAGCCATGGAAAGTTTAGAGGAGGGAAAGGTAGAAGGATCTGGCGAGATGGATTTAGCCATAGAATTGGGTTTAAGTCCAACGTTAGAATGTGTAAGGGTTGTCAAAATTGTAAGGATGGAAGAACCAAGAATAGAAGAAATTGAGGAGGAATGCGAGGAAATTGAGAAGGAGACTTCAGATGGGCAGACCATAGAAGAAGTGCTGCCAAGAAATGATATGGAGATTCTCGCTAAAAGCAAGAAAAGGAAGAAAATAGAAGTGGACACCTTACAAATGAGAGATGAGCCAGACATTCAAGCTCTTGAGGAGTTAGAGGAGGTAGAGATCCTTAGTAACTTTCCTGAACAAACGATCAAAATCGGGAAACAACTTTCCAAAGAAGAGCGAGATCGTTTAGTTGATTTTTTTAAGCAAAGCTTGGATGTGTTTGCTTGGTGGCTTGAAGATATGAGAGGAGTGAATGAAAATGTCACCATGCATTGTCGAAATGTTGATCCAAATGTAGAGCCATTTATACAAAAAGTCAGATACTTATCGGTAGAGAAAGAAAAGGCGGTTCTGGAGTAGGTGGAGAAGTTGCTCAAGGCGGGAATCATTGAGAAAATCCAGTACCCAATTTGGTTAGCTTGTCCTGTAATGGTGTTGAAGGCGAAGAAAAAGTGGAGGATGTGCATTGACTTCACAGATCTAAACTCGGTATGTCCCAAGGATTGTTATCCTTTGCCAAAAATTGATAAATTGGTGGATTCCATAGAAGGGTACAAGGTGTTCAGTTTCATTGATTCTTATTCAGTTTATCAAATAAAGATGGAGGAGGAGATGGCAAAAACCGCATTCAAGATACCAAAAGGAAACTTTTGCTACAAGATGATGTCATTTGGGTTGAAAATATTGGAGCGACATACCAGCGAATGGTTAATGAAGTGTTTAAGTCGCAGATTGGGAGGAATGTTGAAGCGTACATAAATGATATGGTGATCAAGACAAAAGATGGCGACCATCTTGATGATCTCACAGAAACATTCAACAACTTGAGGAAAAATTCAATGAAGTTAAACCCTAGTAAGTGCACCTTTGGAGTCACATCGGGAAAGTTTTTGGGATTTATTGTGAATAGAAGGGGAATAGAGGCCAACCCAGAGAGAATACAAGCTTTGCTTGATATGTCGCCACCAAAAACAATTTATGAGATTCAGCGTCTGAATGGAAGGATCATTGCCTTAGGGCATTTCATCTCACGATCAGATGAGAGGTGTCTACCTTTTTTCAAAGTCTTGAAGGGGGGCCAAAAGTTCTCATCGAGCAAGGAGTGTAAGAAGGCATTTGAACAGATGAAGAGATACTTGGGAAAGTCGCCTCTCTTGTGTAGTCCATAGGAAGGAGATGAGTTGTTTGTGTATCTCACTGCATCAAATTTTGGGGTTGCAACCATTTTGGTTAAGGAAGTGGGCAGTAATCAGAAGCCAGTATACTATGTCTCAAAGGCACTCAGTGAGGTAGAGGCGAGATACTTGAATCCAAAGAAATTGACATATGCCTTGGTGATTGCCGCTCGGAAATTAAGAGCATACTTCTCGGCTCATACCATCACAGTTTTGACTGATGCTCCACTCAGAAAAATTCTCCAACAGCCAGATACAACAGGAAGATTGCTGAAGTGGTCTATTGAATTGACGAATTTTGACATCAAATATGAATCTCCCAAGGATGTCAAGTCACAGACTTTATCAAATTTTATCGTGGAGACTTCATTTACAGAGTCACAGGCAGAGCTAGCTGAGGCGACATCCAAGAGTAGGTGTGCCAGAAAGATTGTACCAAGTCTGATCGAAGCAAAAGAAAGACTGCCAAATTGCTGGAGCCTTCGTGTTGATGGGTCTTCAACTAAGGACAAGGGAGGAGTGGGAATCTTGTTAGTCTCGTCGGGAGAAGATTGTAAGTATGAAAAATCCTTAAGGTTCAAGTTCCCAGTTTTCAACAATCAGGCAGAGTATGAAGCTTTGATAGCAGGAATCGAGCTGGCTTGGGACATAGGTCTCGCCCAAATAGTCATTCATTCAGACTCTCAGTTAATAGTGCACCAAGTGAAGGGAGAATATGGAGTACTGCATCCAGTGTTGGTCAAGTACTGCGACATGGCCAGGGATATCCTAAAAAGTTTTGAATTTTGGGAGTTGGTCGAGATTGACAGATCAAAAAATGAAAGGGCGGACACTCAAGGTAAGGCTGCGGGAAACTGTGAGCACCCCAACCCGGGACCTAACGCGTGTCCCGAGCTTGAGAAGCTCAAACTAAGAAAACCCGTCTTCTATTTTTAAAAACTCTTATTTTACTTTAAAAGAAAATCAATTCTCAAATTTCCCAATTAAAATCAACTGATAAAATCTCCACTCGGAGAAATTTAAATAAATACCTCAACACCATAACTTGATCAATTACATCGAAAACCCTAATTAACATTGTTTAACAAAAGAGCTTTCCATACAAATTATAAAAGAGAAATACTTATATAGGACTCCCGACAACCCACTCATATACCTATCCTGACAAGTCCCAAAAGCAAGAGTCCAACTCTTTCCCCGGCCTCACTGGTTCAGGTCACCTGTCTCAGCACAATCTAAAACAGTAAAAGGGAAGGGGTGAGAATAAATCTCAATAAGCTATTATGAATGCAACAAGATGCCAAACAAGATGCAACACATAGCATGGTATCACATAACACATTATGAAAGCGGTAAACACCTTACGTTACCTCATTTTACCTTTCCCGTCTGAACAATAAGTCGTACAACGTGGGAGTCAAACTCCGCTCTTTGGTGAATTGCCCCCATGCACCTTCACCACTTATAGGTCTCATACCCCAGAGATCCATATAAGAAAATAAGATACTTATATGACCCTTTTTCAGAGTATCATATAATATCAGCGCCCTTTGTAAAGCTTTTGGCTTCATACAGAGCATTCCACCTAATCACCAAATTGCAGCGGTCTGTAAGGCTTTTGGCTCAATACAGCGGCTAGCACCCCCACTCTGTGGCCATAGAGGGGGCAGGTCACAGGTATAATGAACCTTCAATCACTTATAGAACAAATCAATAATTGATTGAATTCCATTATACCCCCTAATCATATATACTCGTTCAAGCACATGATAGATACTTGAAATAAATCCACAAAGGGGATAAGAACATAACAACATGGTAATGTATACTCATGTTAAATCAATATCATAGTGCCACATTCATTTAATACGCTATGCATAATACCATTAACGAATATAAATTCAAATAAGGTATCCATATAACCACATAATCCACATCGGGATACAATATAATCAACATGCCAGATAATCCACAATTGGGATACAATACCACAATGTGATACATAAACCATTCCTACATAATCATTACTCAACCTCAAATATCCTTAATAGAGGTTCAAGATATACTTTCCACAATTTCATTTTTGATCAAATAAGACTTCATTGTATAGCCCAAGCATTCTACTTTAATCTAAGTTAAAGAGGGTTCAATTATGGTCTAGGTTGAATAGATTTAAACAGCTCCAAAAACAGTTCAATGTCACCAGGCCAGGGCACGACTCGTGCCTGAGGGCACGACTCGTGCCAATTCTCCTTAAGTTACTCAGAACGACTTGGCCTCCTAGGCACGTCTCGTGGTCACGAATTGGCCATGGGCACGACTCGTGATCCAGTGCACCACTCGTGCTCATTTGCACCACTAGTGCAAAGTTGCACCACTAGTGCTCATTTGCACCACTAGTGCAAATTTGCACGACTAGTGCTCATTTGTACTAGTCGTGCCAATGCCCAAAATTGAGACATCAGTTGCAACATCAGCAACCCCAAATCCAAGTGACCAAAAACCAAGTTTCCTTTATTTGCAGCTGATCCAAAATCCTTACCAACATCAACCATTCTACCCCTAACTATTTTATACCTCTTCCAAGCCAATCCAACACTAACTAACATCAATTTGGTACTCCAAATCTATACTAGTCATTCCAACCAAATAGAGGAACCTAACATTTTACTACTTAGTTAGTTATCACATTTCACTATCACATTCCATGTTCATCATCCTTACTTCAGATTAACCATTTTCTTACACTCTTATTTCTTTATCAACTATCATGAACAACACATTATATCTAGGGCATAAATTAATTCTTACTCCAAGAAAGTGTTCCAACAACTCAAGCAACAATTATAACAACAATATCCACATCAATTATTTCATGAACATTTAAATGAAAGGAAAGTCATAATAACTCACTTCCTAACTCTAATACTTGGCCAAACCCACAATAAATACTTACACTTAAACCATTAATATTCCCAATTACTCTATACCACTCTTCTCCCAACTTAGATCACCAATTTACAATTTAAGATCAATTCCAACTCAAATAACATTATTCCAAATATCAAAAATCATTTGCTTTCAACAAGAGATTAATTAACACATAAAGTGAGCAATTATTAGAAGGAAGTCATAATAAATTACTTTGGAATAGGAGGTGGATTATGGATTTCTTGAGCTTGTTAAACTCCCCTAGATGCCCCGATTACAAAAGTACTTCCGGATTGAAAGATGAAGAAGAAATGACCTCTCTAGGAACTTGAGAAGGTGAGGCTTCAAGGTTGATTTTCCATGGAGGTTGTAGGAGAAAGATGAGGGAGGATGATGGAGGAGGTTAGAGGGAGTATGGGAAGAGTAAGAGAAAGTATGAAAGGTATGGGTGGTATTGACTTTAGAGGGAGAAGGGGAGGATTTTAGGGAAATGGTCCCCTACAAGAACTCTTCCAATTAATTTAAATAACCCTCCCAACCCAAAATATTTTATTTGCCCATTTTATTATCACTCCATCCTATTACTTTATTTATTTTCTATTTTTATATTTCCCTTAGAATATTATTTTATTTCCTTATCATTTTATCCTAATATAAGAAATCAAGTATATAAAAATGAATACATAATATTAATAATAATATTAAAAGCACACAAAATGATGCTAAAATAGTGCCTAGGGTTAGGGTCGTTACACTCACTCCCCCTTAAAGAAAATTCGTCCCGAATTTTTAAGAAGACTTACCTTAAGGATCGAATAGCAAAGGTTCCTCTCACGAATCTCAAATTACAACTTTCACTAGTTTCCTTAACGGCATGATTCTTCTATACATTTTCACAACCCGAATACCCTAGGATTTCAATTCCCTAACTATCATTCTAATAACTCTCAACAGTTTTTCCACATAAGTCAAATCCGCCCAAATCATCATTAACTGAAGAATTCCATACAAATATATTTTCCATACCAATCTTCATACATTACCGATTCAATGCTAAACTAAAAACTGCTATTATCCACAATTCGCTAAGGTTAATTAAAATTCCTGAGTTTGAGAGGAAATCCATCACACATACAACTTATTCCTCAAGAATCTGAATAGTATTATAATCTCTCCCTTCCGACTAACTAAATCCTCCAACTCTTAGGATCGGTAACAATCCCAAAAAGAAAGCTTCAATAAATAAGGTTCCCGAAAAACAATTGCAACCACTCTCGGGTAGGGAGTAAGAAAATTCCGCTTTATCTAAGTTAACTTCCTTGAAACCTACGCTATCACTTCCCATTTTGCATAATATCACCACCTAACCTTCCTTTAATACACCCTTAAAATTTCACAAAGTCCTCACATTCATTAGGTAAGGTAAGGATTGGATCTATTGCCAACCTATTCTCCAACTCTATCAATATGATTCATCCTGATTACATCCTACACCATTTATGTATTATTTAGAGTTAACTAAATCAATGATTTTACAATCCTCAAGAATTCCCTAGAAATTCCTTCGGTAGCACTTACCAGCCCAAAGATCACGGACTAAATCCTCATAAGATCCATGGCAACATCCGAGTTTAAGACTATAGAACCCAAAATTTGGAATCCTCTCGATCCAACTCACACTAGCTACAATTTGCATACAAGGACTCCTCACAAGGAATCATTAAACCAACTCTCAGATGATTTTCATGATCTTCCCGGAACTTTAATTAATAAAGAGACCATCAATCCTAATTACCACAAAGCCATCAAACTAAAGATTGAAACTCGGATTAGCATACTTAGAATCAACACATGAGATACCTTGATGGAAACACATTTACCATCTACTCACAACTAGCACATAAACTTTTTGAAAAGACTTCTTATGCAAGTTTAACACATACTAAATATCCTTCACACTTTTAACCAAAACTTTCTGTCTTTAGTGCTTATATAACAAGAGTACCATATAAAGGTTTATTTATATTAACTACCAATATAATCCATTTAGGTATAGAAAAGGAGACTCACTTCTTATGATAGTCTACCAATGCACAACAACTACTTAACCCTCCAGGTCAAGTATATCTAAAAATCATAAATTGATAATCATACCAAATCAACTGGCAATACATGCTCAGCCATAACCACATCACCATCGTGGTAAACCAAAGGAGATTCAAGGTATTCTCTCATAAGAGCAGAATCCTCTAACAATAAAACAATTTCTCAAGTAATGTATGCCACATAGAAGCAACATGCTATGCCACACATAATGATATGAAACAAGATTTATAAAATATGACCCCTAACTTCTGAGACAGGGAATTTACCTCTAGTGACCTCTGAGGAATCTATCTCTCCTGGACCCGAAACACACACTCGATCACAGACCTTCTCTTTCGGTTCCCCTTCGTTATCTCTTTTGGTACCACCTCTTTGTCGTCCACCGCCGACCGCCGCTAAAGCTCGTCCCCGCTGCAACCTTGGGCAATTCCTCCTAAAGTGTCCCGTTGCTCCACAATTCAAGCATTTCCCTTGCTTACTCCAACACTTGTCCTCAGAATGACCCATCTTCTTGCAATATTTACAAATCATCCCATACTGTTTGGATATTGGCCTAGACGAAGAAGCTACCACAAATTCCCTTCTCGAACTTCCTGAAGTTAAAGTCCTTGGCTGTCCTCTAATAATTTTGGATTCTTGTCCTAGATACTTTGGCTTATTTCCAATCCCACCTTCCGATTTTCCACTATTTTCCTCAATGCTATTCTCGATCTTATAAGCTCTCTCTATGACTGTCTGATAATTGGTGAAGCTATCAATCACTAATTTCTTCCTAAACTCAATCCTCAAACCTTTTATAAACCTATGAACTCTTCTCGCTTCATGCGGTACCAAATGAGGGCAACACTTAGCTAATTCCTCAAACCTGACTGAATACTGATTCACTGTCATGTCCCCTTGTTCTAGTCCTAAGAATTCGATCTCCTTCTTGTCCCTTGTAACCATCGAAATGAAATAATCCTCGAACTGTTTGGTAAAGTTATCCCAAGTCTGGGGCGTATGATCCCGCTCCCAATTCCCTTTCAAAATCTGCCACCACTGATCGGCTGGACCTTCAAGTTTGAAAACGGCATACCTAACTTTCTCTTCGTTGGGACTTTCTATAACCTCAAAAATCCTATTCATTTCGGCTAACCATTTTTCTGCCTTTAACGGATCCGGATCTCCGTTAAAGCTCGGTGGGTTCATCTTCACAAGTCTTTCCAATCCATCACTTTTACATTCCTCAGGTTGATTCGGAACTGATCCTCTAGTCTCCATATTATGTAAAAACATCCTGAATAACTTCATCATCTCTTCATTCTGAATTCCACCTATACCCATATCTCCTTCAATTTCTAGAACTTTTCGCTGATCATCATTGCTTCCGGCCATTGGAACCAACTCCTGCATTAAACACTCGACGTTAATTACCACAAATTCCCCCTTAGTTTAGACATCTACCCTTGACCTCTAAACTAAGCTCTGATACCAACTGTGAGCACCCCAACCCGGGACCTAACGCGTGTCCCGAGCTTGAGAAGCTCAAACTAAGAAAACCCGTCTTCTATTTTTAAAAACTTTTATTTTACTTTAAAAGAAAATCAATTCTCAAACTTCCCAATTAAAATCAACTGATAAAATCTCAACTCGGAGAAATTTAAATAAATACCTCAATACCATAACTTGATCAATTACATCGAAAACCCTAATTAACATTGTTTAACAAAAGAGCTTTCCATACAAATTATAAAAGAGAAATACTTATATAGGACTCCCGAAAACCCACTCATATACCTATCCTGACAAGTCCCAAAAGCAAGAGTCCAACTATTTCCCCGGCCTCACTGGTTCAGGTCACCTGTCTCAGCATAATCTAAAACAGTAAAAGGGAACGGGTGAGAATAAATCTCAATAAGCTATTATGAATGCAGCAAGATGCCAAACAAGATGCAACACATAGCATGGTAGCACATAACACATTATGAAAGCGGTAAACACCTTACGTTACCTCATTTTACCTTTCCCGTCTGAACAATAAGTCGTACAACGTGGGAGTCAAACTCCGCTCTTTGGTGAATTGCCCCCATGCACCTTCACCACTTATAGGTCTCATACCCCAGAGATTCATATAAGAAAATAAGATACTTATATGACCCTTTTTCAGAGTATCATATAATATCAGCGCCACTGTAAAGCTTTTGGCTTCATACAGAGCATTCCACCTAATCACCAAATTGCAGCGGTTTGTAAGGCTTTTGGCTCAATACAGCGGCTAGCACCCCCACTCTGTGACCATAGAGGGGGCAGGTCACAGGTATAATGAACCTTCAATCACTTATAGAACAAATCAATAATTGATTGAATTCCATTATACCCCCTAATCATATATACTCGTTCAAGCACATGATAGATACTTGAAATAAATCCACAAAGGGGATAAGAACATAACAACATGGTAATGTATACTCATGTTAAATCAATATCATAGTGCCACATTCATTTAATACGCTATGCATAATACCATTAACGAATATAAATTCAAATAAGGTATCCATATAACCACATAATCCACACCGGGATACAATATAATCAACATGCCAGATAATCCACAATTGGGATACAATACCACAATGTGATACATAAACCATTCCTACATAATCATTACTCAACCTCAAATAGCCTTAATAGAGGTTCAAGATCTACTTTCCACAATTTCATTTTTGATCAAATAAGACTTCATTGTATAGCCCAAGCATTCTACTTTAATCTAAGTTAAAGAGGGTTCAATTATGGTCTAGGTTGAATAGATTTAAACAGCTCCAAAAACAGTTCAATGTCACCAGGCCAGGGCACGACTCGTGCCTGAGGGCACGACTCGTGCCAATTCTCCTTAAGTTACTCAGAACGACTTGGCCTCCTAGGCACGACTCGTGGTCACGAATTGGCCATGGGCACGACTCGTGATCCAGTGCACCACTCGTGCTCATTTGCACCACTAGTGCAAATTTGCACCACTAGTGCTCATTTGCACCACTAGTGCAAATTTGCACCACTAGTGCTCATTTGTACTAGTCGTGCCAATGCCCAAAATTGAGACATCAGTTGCAACATCAGCAACCCCAAATCCAAGTGACCAAAAACCAAGTTTCCTTTATTTGCAGCTGATCCAAAATCCTTACCAACATCAACCATTCTACCCCTAACTATTTTATACCTCTTCCAAGCCAATCCAACACTAACTAACATCAATTTGGTACTCCAAATCTATACTAGTCATTCCAACCAAATAGAGGAACCTAACATTTTACTACTTAGTTAGTTATCACATTTCACTATCACATTCCATGTTCATCATCCTTACTTCACATTAACCATTTTCTTACACTCTTATTTCTTTATCAACTATCATGAACAACACATTATATCTAGGTCATAAATTAATTCTTACTCCAAGGAAGTGTTCCAACAACTCAAGCAACAATTATAACAACAATATCCACATCAATTATTTCATGAACATTTAAATGAAAGGAAAGTCATAATAACTCACTTCCTAACTCTAATACTTGGCCAAACCCACAATAAATACTTACACTTAAACCATTAATATTCCCAATTACTCTATACCACTCTTCTCCCAACTTAGATCACCAATTTACAATTTAAGATCAATTCCAACTCAAATAACATTATTCCAAATATCAAAAATCATTTGCTTTCAACAAGAGATTAATTAACACATAAAGTGAGCAATTATTAGAAGGAATTCATAATAACTTACTTTGGAATAGGAGGTGGATTATGGATTTCTTGAGCTTGTTAAACTCCCCTAGATGCCCCGATTACAAAAGTACTTCCGGATTGAAAGATGAAGAAGAAATGACCTCTCTAGGAACTTGAGAAGGTGAGGCTTCAAGGTTGATTTTCCATGGAGGTTGTAGGAGAAAGACGAGGGAGGATGATGGAGGAGGTTAGAGGGAGTATGGGAAGAGTAAGAGAAAGTATGGAAGGTATGGGTGGTATTGACTTTAGAGGGAGAAGGGGAGGATTTTAGGGAAATGGTCCCCTACAAGAACTCTTCCAATTAATTTAAATAACCCTCCCAACCCAAAATATTTTATTTGCCCATTTTATTACCACTCCATCCTATTACTTTATTTATTTTCTATTTTTATATTTCCCTTAGAATATTATTTTATTTCCTTATCATTTTATCCTAATATAAGAAATCAAGTATATAAAAATGAACACATAATATTAATAATAATATTAAAAGCACACAAAATGATGCTAAAATAGTGCCTAGGGTTAGGGTCGTTACAGAAACGGCGTTCAAAATCTTTCTAAGGAAGTGACAATAGAGTTTCTCGAAATACCGACAATCAATAGACCAGTAATAATGGAAATAGATGAACAGGGGAAAAGTTAGGTGAGCGAGATGAAGGGATATCTGGAAACATGAGAATTGCTGCAAGATGAAGATAAAGCTAAAGTGATCAAGAAAATCTCACCAAGGTTCACCATTCAGGACGATATTGTTTACAAGAGATCATTTTCTAAGCCGCTGATGAGGTACATTGAACCAAGTTTGATAGACAAGGTTCTATTTGAGATTCATGAAGGGATTCGTGGAGGGCATCCAAGAGCGAGAACTTTGGTAGACAAAATTATGTTTCATGGATATTACTGACCGATGTTGAGGCGAGATGCAGAGGGTTATGTGAGAAAGTGCAACAAGTGTCACAGGCACGCCAATATCCCAAGACAGCCGGATACATACCAAACCCCAATAGTGGCGACCTGGTCATTTAACATGTGAGGGATTGACTTGATTGGGCCATTTCCTAAGGCTAGAGGTGGATGTCAATATGTGGTAGTAGTAGTTGATTATTTCACTAAGTGGACGGAGGCAAAGGCATTCACGACAATCACTGAAGATAATGTAATAAAGTTTGTCCAAGAAAACATATGGTGTAGATATAGGCTTCCAAGGGCAATCATCTCTGATCATGGGACACAGTTTGGAAAGCAGTTTTCAGCCAAATGTGCAAGATTGAACATCAAGCATTGGAAGTCAGCAATGTATAGGCCACAGTGCAATGGGTAGGCGGAGGCAAAAAACAAGCAGATCATTTCCGCACTGAGCAAAAACTTGGATGAAAGGGGAGGAGCATGGTTGGACGAGCTGTCAACTTCCTTGTGGTATGTCAGGACTACGGTGAAGGGCTCAACGGGAGAAACAACTTTCACGCTCACTTATGGATCAGAAGCAATGACGCCTGCTTAAATGGCTCTACCCATATACATAGTCACTTATTATGATGAAGTCAGAAATGAACAGAGGCGTTGCAGCGACCATGACTTGTGTGATGAGAAAAGGATGGATGCGAGAATGAGGACGATCAATTACAAGCAGTAGATGAAAGCCTAACATGATAAGAGGGTCAACAAGAGGTCTTTCAGCATGGGAGATTGGGTTCTGAGAAGTATGGAGGCTACAGGTCCAAAGGCGGGATTATCCAAGCTAGATGAGAAATGGGAGGGTCCTTTTCAGGTGACAAAGATTATTCGAGAAAGAACATATCAGATGAGAAAGAAGGAAGGGGAAGAATTAAAGAATGCCTAGAACGTGGATCACTTGAAGCGATATTATCAATAGAATATTGCTGGCTTAGTTAAAACCATCTTGGTTAGAGGTACTTTATATTTCCTGTTCTAGAATGTTAAGGTTTGGAATAGAATGGAAGAATTTGCTATGTTTAAGGATATTTTTGTTTGCATGTGACAAGGAATAAGTATTATGAAATTTTATTGAAGTTATGTTTTTATCATTACAAGGTTTGTCAATTTTAATCTTATGTAAATTTTTGCTTGCATGAAATGGTGAACACACAAATGGCACGGACGAGATGATGAAATAATGCACGTATATGAGAAAAGATATCGAGGGTTGCCGCCCCAGTAGGCACCCTCTTACTTGAAAGACGAACAAGGGAGGTTGCCACCCTAGTAGGCACCCCCAAACTTGAAAAAAGGACAAGGGAGGTTTCCGCCTTAGTAGGCACCCCCAAACTTGAAAAAGGCAAGGGAGGTTGCCGCCCTATTAGGCACCCCCAAACTTGAAAGAAGGCCAAGGGAGGTTGCTATCCTAGTAGGCACCCCCAAACTTGAAAAAAGGCCAAGGGAGGTTGCCGCCCTAGTAGGCACCCCTAATCTTGAAAAAGGCCAAGGGAGGTTGCCGCCCTAGTAGGCACCCCTAAACTTGAAAAAAAGGCCAAGGGAGGTTGCTATCCGAGTAGATAACCCCAAACATGAAAAAAGGCCAGAGGAGGTCGCCACCCTAGTAGGCTCCCCAAACTCGAAAGATGGCCGAGGGTTTCCACTCTAGTATGCACCCTCAAACTTGAAAGACGAACAAGGAAGGTTGCCGCCCTAGTAGGCACCCCCAAAATTTAAAAGGCGGACATGGGAGGTTGCCGCCCTAGTAGGCACCCCAAACTCGAAAGATGGCTAAGGGTTGCCATCCTAGTAGGCACCCTTAAACTTGAAAGGCATAGAAGGGAGGTTGCTACCCTAAGGAGTAAGGTTGCATAAAGACAAGCCTCACTCTTTTGGAGGGAGTAGTGGGTATATGGTTATTACAAGTCGTAAAGAGGTTTTTGATGAATTATTAAAACAAATATAACCAAGAAAGAGGAAGCGACATGATAAAAAAGTATTCAAGACAGATTAAAGAAAAATAGGAAATCAACATTACAGAAAGAAAATAGTTTCAAAGTTACAAACAAAGCTATGTCACAAACAGCGACAACCCAAATAACTGAGATATGTCTAAACAATAATATGAGTGTGTGTTACAGATGTTCATAAACTAAATATTAATTTCCATAATTTTGTCCAAGATACAAGCCCGCCCTATTGATCATTGGTCTGATTATCACGCTGCACAGCAAGGGCAGCTCTAGCCACTTTCTTGGCAGTTATAAGTGCATTATTCTTCTCTTCAATTAAATTTGCCCATAAGGTCAAGGCATCATTCTCGAAAATAGAAGGAGCCTCCCAATCTGGCTTCCCAATAAGTTTGTCTTTAGTAGCAAGAGCCTTCAGTTCATTTGCATCATAAGGCACCAAGCTGTGGCCCAAGCGGTAAAAGTCGCTATAGATGGGCTCAGATCCCCATTTGGCAATCAACTCAGCAGTAATGGAGGGGATCTCGCCTGTGCTTGCCGCCGCAACTCACATTGCGTGGATGAGAGCCTTATCGTATAGTTTCATTGACTCTTGTTCGGCTTTGGCTTGTGCGGCTGCAACATCATTCTTCAACTGGGAAATCATGTTAGCATTTTGGGAAGCCTCATCTTTCAATCTCGCATTCTCAGCCTCCAAGCATTTGTTTTTCTCCTCCAAACCTTTTTCAGAGCCTTCATCTCGTCACAGAGTTCTTTCTCAGTTTGTTCGAAAGATTAACAGCCTCATCAACTTGCTCTTTCTCAGTTAAAAGATATGTAAAGCTGCGAAAATCAAATGAAGAAGAAAGCGGGAAACAGTAATCTCACCTCACAAATTTGAAGACTAGCATAGTTGAGAAAAAGATCAGCACTTCAACCATGACAATTTGTTGTTTATCGCTGGCTCTCTTAACTATGCCTCCACCAAACATGCTATACGTGGGATCTCGCGAATGAATGTCAAAGCCAGAGAAGGGAGGGACACTGACAATTTCTCTACCCAACTTAAATACTTCATCTTTATCAATTGGCATTTGAAAGCCTTTCTGGAGCCAATTGACAGTCTTGGAACTACCTACTCTCCTTGCCCCACTAGGGGGATCTTCGCCAACATCCAAGTTTTGGATTTCTTCAGCCTCAGACATGCGAGCTCTCTTAGGGCGGCGAGAACCACCAGCATCAACTAGGGTTGGCTCAACAGGCTTATCGACCTTATCTACATGGGCATTAACTTGATCTACATCATGGGTTTCCTCTTGTTCATTGGTTTCCTCTTCATCACCTTCATCTTCATCCCTCAATCTAAGGGGAGAAGCTAATAGAGGAGTCTTGGACCTTTTCTTCCTTTTTCGGGTAGGGTCAGTGTAAGTACCCAAATCCGGATCGTCAAAATCCGTCAGAAAGTTAACCGAAATCCGTTAACTGGCCCGCTCCAGGTTAACCGGAACCCGTTAAAGCTCCCCGTTGCAAGCCAACGAGACGTCCCGGGACTGCCCCGAGCATCCCAACGTCGAAGCGTACTTGACACACATTATCGCACGTAAAAGTACGGCTTTCCCTGAAAAACGTACTTTTCGGCACTTTCCGGGGGCGTTTCGGACATTTTCCGGACTGTTATTTAAAAAACGGACAAAATCGGGACCGGGAAACGAACTCCTATGCAAATGGTGAGTCATGGGACACGTGGCAGCCATGCCACCTCCCTCTAGTCACCTTTCAATCACAAATCAAGGCCAAAAGACTAAAATACCCCTGGTATACAGTCAAAGTCCGTCCGGACTCCCTCTGCAGCTTTCAGAAATTGCCAGCAAGCCCCTCCAATTTCCAAAGTTTCACAAAACCCCCTGGATTTCAGTCTAAGTCCGGCCGGACTCCTACTAAATTTTCACCTATAAATAGAAGTTGCTGTCAAAGCTAAAAGGAGGAACATTTTTACACCAAAAATTCACCTCACCCATGGCCCAAGCCAGTTTCACCTCCTCCCGAGCTCCCGTTTCGTCTCGATTCGCGTGAAACTTCCGTATTTCGATCAAATACGCCCCTCACCACTCTGAAATACCGTTCCAAACCAACTTTCGTATCCCGTATACACCTCTCAAGCAAAAGGAGTCGACCCTAGCCATAGGTACAACTCCCTCTCTCTCTAATCTCTCATTTCGTCTCGGTTTATGCGCTAGTCGCTACAACCGTTTCAAACCACGTTATTGAAATGTAGACGCCTCCGTCTAACGGGGTCCGATACGTTTTAGCCCCTCGATCCTCTTCTCTTCCCGTAAGAGAAGTAATCACGGGTTAAAACGGCGTTCCGACCCCGTTCCGTTTTACTTTTATGTCATTTACAACTCCGGATCGATCGATCCGTCGATCATCTTTACTTTTCTGTCATTTACAATTCCGGACCGTTTGATCCATTGAACGTCCTTTACATTTCACGCAACTTTACAACTCCGAGCCGTTTTGGCTTGTCGATCGTCATTTACAATTCCGAGCCGTTTTGGCTTGTTGATCGTCATTTACGATTCCGGATCGTTTGATTCCGTTGATACTGCTTTAAATACTGTCATTTACAAGTCCGACCCGTTTGGATCGTGATAGTATTTACTTTTCAAAGTCCAAGTCGCAACCCGATTCGTTGATCGCATGTCATTTAATACGTTTTTTTCCCATAAAAATCGTTAACAATGTAATGCCCGGTTCAAAACCGGAGTTCGTCCTTCGAACTCTCTTTTAAAAAGCGCGAAATGACGTTTGGCATCCAAACGCTAATCTTCAAACTAAAAGCCGCCATATGACACTCAAAATCATTTAATACATTTTTTCCCGTAAAAATCGTTAACAATGACTCGCCCGGTTCAAAACTGGAGTTCGTCCTTCGAACTCCTTTTCAAACTCAAAATCAACGTTTGCCACGCAAACGCTCATTTCCGTCTCAAAACCGACGTTTGCCACGCAAACGCTCGTCTTTTCAAATAAAGTCACCTAATCAACGTTTGACATTCAAACCAAGATTAAGCTTGTCATTCAAGCCCCCATTTCAAAACACACACACACACACGATTTTCGAGAAAGGCAGAAAGACTCGTCATACGAGGCATTTCGGGTGATCTCGTAATACTCTTCCCGAAATGTAACGTGACCTCCGAACCTAACAATCTCTGGTACTCAAAGCTTTTTACTCGTTTTTGCTACCAATAAAAATGACCCCCGTTTTCAAAGCCTTTTCCTAAGTTTTTACTACCAATAAAAACGACACATTTTCACTAAAGTCGTTTCTCAACGTTTTGGGCTCAAAATACAAAAACCGCGTGGCGACTCCTCATTTTCCTTCCCATGAAGCGAGGTCTCAGACACCAACACCCCGCGAAAGACAACCGCCTTCGCTCGCGCGAATCCGGGTAATTTCGGTTGGCGACTCCACTGGGGACTTGGATACTTTTTTCAAAACTACCGATGTTTTCAAAAAAGCCTTCCGTGGGTCAAACTTTCGTTTACCCTTCCTCGTTTTCGTGTGCGTGTGTTACTTTAAACCTCGAACGGTTTTTTTCAAAGGCATTACATTGTCAACTTTTCAAAATCATACCATGTTTGTGCATCCCCATTCATGTTTGATTTTCATGCTATCTTTGAACTGCGCATCAAAATTCTTTAAGACACATTCTGAAAAATCTCTGTTTTACTCAGAAAAAGAATTTTAGTGACCGCATACTACTCGCACTTGCTGCCTCGGTACACTGCACTTCACGAGCACTTGCTGCCTCGGTACACTGCACACTACAACCCGTAACCCGGGATGGCCTTATCAGTTGCACCCCGATTGGTCTGCCAGACACCTTTCGGGGGCTCACGGGGTCGTCCCAAACAGCCCATCCTAGCCCGTGTAAGCCATCCACTCTTTGTGTCACACTTTGTCCAAAACCCCGGTTGGTTTTTGGCTTAGCTCGTGTCATAAAGCCTAAGTGTATGTTTTTTACGCCGGGTCCCGCCACGAGTCAAGCTCGAGAGGTTGAGACCGGAGGTCGTTCACGACCCGAAGTCTTGAGCTTTTCAGCCTTGACTTTGATGCGGAGCTCTGCCGAAAAATATACCCGAAGGTTCAATGTGACGCCGTGTCACCAAACCCTCACCGTGTTCACCGTGCCAGCCACAACTTGGCCAATGCCAAAAGCTAAGGTCCCTCGCGCAAGCGAGTCAGGAGAGGTCATGTCGAAATTTTGGCACGATCCCCGCCTTAACTTAAGGACGTTGACTTCGACTGTGGCCAGTGCGTCACATACGTTGAAAGTTTGCGTGATCAGCTAGCCTTAAGTTCACTTTTTCCTTTATCAGTGGAACTCGATTTCCTTATAGGACCTCGCTCGGGATAGTCCGTCCCGAGAAAGATGATCTACAATGGAAACGAGGGGATTATAAGCGTAGTGACGAGATCCACTGATTAGAGCTCTAGGATTAGTTGCGAAAAAGAAGACACGCTCTTTTCCAACCGATTAGGACTCTGAGAAAATGCCCTTTAAGTAAACATTAATCGGTAACTGCACATTGCACGAACCCGAAACCTTGAGCCAAATACCCCTTTCCGAAGCCTAAACCCTTCCTTTCGTTCCTCGCAATGAGCGTAAAGTGGTTCGTATTTCCGGCCGCCGCCTTGCCGTAATCACCGTTACGGCAGCGTCGCAGCTTCTTCGGTTCCCTCGGCCTCACTGTAATTTCCGACATGTCTAGCTCACCGAGAAATCGTGACGGGGAAGGACCCCCGCCACCGGTAACAGATATGACTTTGGAAGAAGCCATCCGGGCTTGTGAGGTTCACAAGAGGCAGAAAGAAGATCAGCAGAATTTCGTGGTACAGCTTCTAAATGAGCGAGGTATAGCAGCTATCCCCGCCGAGACGGTACTTTTGTCCCGGGTCGAGGATGACGATTCCCCGAAACCAGCTCCTCAAACCTTCAACCAGTTCCTCCCCGCCAACTTACGGATGCCTTCGAACCAAGGAAACAAATGACCCAGGCTCCACGTTGCCACCTCTCGTGGCAACCCCGTCATATTTGGCCGTGCCGCGCTACTCCTATCACTCAATACCACCAAGCACCGCTGACCATCTCGCATATGCCAATATCCTTCAATACCCTCCCGGGTTCATCCCATTGCCTATACACGAATCCCAAAACACCGGGGACAAACCCCGATACAGCCGTAAAAGGCCCCCATATATCCACATATATCAAGCCTTCCACCTCCAATCACTACCGCTCACATGGTAGCACCCGCGCCGAGCCTCACAAACCCACCACCGAACCCAACCTTAGCCTCGGGATGGTCGAACAGATGAAAGACCCGAAAGCCACCATGAGCAAACTCAAAGCAGAAACACTCAAATCCACGTATCCGGAATGGTCACGCCTCTCCCCGCCAAGTTCGTAATGCCGGAGATGGACCGATTCGACGGAACCAAATGTCCTCAAACGCATGTCGACACCTACGTTCTCGGCATGAGATCGAAAGGAGCAACCCTCCAGTAAATGGCCGACCACTTCCAACATACGCTCAAAAGTTCAGCGTTACGATGGTTTCTGAGGGTCAAGCTTGCGGATCGCCACACCTGGGATCGATCGAACATCTTCCCGGAACGGTACCGATCCAACTTAGAGTGGGAAACAAGTCGCGAGGACTTAATCACCACCGAATGTAAAGCGGATGAAAGCGTCGGAGAATTCTACAAGAGGTGGAGTTGGAAACTCTCCGAGATCATGGAGCCACTCTCCAAGGATGAACAGATGCGGATCTTCAAGTCCCGCTTAAGACCGTCCATCGTAACTCTCATCACTCATCATTTCTTCCTGCATCTCCGGGCCATGGTCAATGCCGGCTCACGCTCGAGAAGGATCTCAAGGAAAAGTTGGCTACCGCACAGCCATACGTATACCGCTCGCCAGCTGCATTCAATCCCGCACCGGCCCCCGGCAAAGGGAAAGATACGTCTGTCAACTACATCCATCGTGACAACACGGGTAACAAACCCGCCCCACAAAGCAACAACTCCACTTCGGCGCCTCCGTGCACTTCGACAAGTTGGAAATGCCACTAAGCAAGATGCCGGAAGGGTTAATCAAGGAAGGTCTCCTTAAACCCGTTGCCAATTACAAACCCAAGAATCCCGTAGTCAACGCCGACAAGAGCAAGTACGCGCCTTCCATCGCATCACGGCCATACCACCGACAACCGCGTGGGGTTACGATACGAAATCGTAACTTGATAGAGGAAGGAAAGTTGGAGCGCCCCGCTGACCCAATACAAGCCGGAAACCCTTTTCCGAACAACAACAAGGTGAATTCCATTGAATGGGTGCCCAAGAAGATTTTCGCAGAGCGCTTCCTCCGCCTCTTCCACCGGGTCCTCATCTTATGTCCACATCGCCTACGATGTTTGTGATCGCTCCGCATGCCCGGGAGTACGAGTCCCAAGACACGTTCCGGAGCAATCCTCCGAGAAAACAAGAAGAAGTCCTCTCAACAGAATGCCGAGAGAAAGATACGAAGCCGGGAGACACCAAAGGTGGGTACACTCGGAGAGCCATCCGGAAGTTCGACTACTACGTACTCTACTCCAGCCTAATCCTCCCCTCGCTTCCTCCAGCCATGCAGCCTTTAGAGCGACAGGTGGAAAGCCGAAAAGTCCCGCCGACAACAAAGTTCAGACTCGGGACACCGGAATACCTCGATCTTGGTAATCTTATCGCGCCGAAGCCTAACCCCGCGGATCGCCCAAGGTTCAATTTGTCCAGCTTCCGAACCCGGACCGGCAAAGGAAGATCAAAGTCATCTTGGCACTCGCACTCGATCAACATGCTAACTAAGGGCGGAAACCACCATAAACGGCCTCAACACAATCCCGAGGCTCCAGCAAAGGCTTTACCTCGTAAGAGGAAGACAGGAAACGGATGGCTTGATGACTCTCCTTCTCCGGATAGAGATCAGATCTACGATTCCCGACTGTATGGCGCATGATCACGTTCGTGACGAAGACCTACCAAGAGATGCCTCGGGCACAACGAAGCTCGTACATCACTCTCAAGCTCAACACCATATCACTCCCGTAGTATTGGTAGATAACGGGTCAGCCGTTAACGTTCTCCCTCTCAAAGATGATGCGAGCCCCGCGCATCAACGAAAGCCATCCGATTCCGTCTACTCGACTATCAAGGCCTACGACAAAGACGCCTCGCCCCATCCTGGGACGGTGACTCGAGCTCGGGTTCGAAACCCAAATGGTGCCAAGAAAATTCCACGTGATGGACATTCCATCCGAATTCACGGCTCGTTAGGACGCCCTTGGCCGCATCACATGAAAGCCATAGCCTCCACTCTCCATCAATGCGTCAAGTTCATTAACCGGCAGGAGATCTTGAAGTCATCGTAGGGGACAGCTTTCCTCATAAGAAACGAAGCCGAGACAAGAGCTGCGTGCCCGCAATGTGCACCGGGCTACTCTCCTTCAAATCAACCAAGGGACTATCGGCAAATCTCATCGAATCCCTCGTAGTCCGGAGATGCTAACTATGTAAACGTACTCGAGCAGCAGTGCACCCCGGGCCCGATACATCAAGTTCAACCGTCGTTTCCAACATTTGGAGTGCGTATTGGAAAGAAACACCGAGCATCGCCATGATGCGGGCACGCAAACCCCCGTCTCCAATCGGAGATTCGTCAAAGATTCTTCAAACCAACTCTCTCGGCCCCGCTGTGCGAAGAGATTTTCGTGATAAAGGTCAACAAGCACCGTCATTCTCGTCTTGAATGCATGGAAGTCGTATGGGATGTTCTCCACGAGGAACTACCCGCCGCACCCCTCTTCTCCAATGAAGGGCATGATGTTTTTCCTAGCAGCTCCAAAGAACGCACCCGATGCAATACGTCCCTACGTTTGGGCCGAGCCATCGACGACGACGAATCAGACTCTCCGGAGTCGAGGACGCGGCACCCGCGGCGCACCTCTCGCATTCACATGCTCGCCGAGGAAGGCACCCATTCCGATCGTGTCACCTACGACCAAGGCTCCAATACCATGGAGATTGTCAAGCTCAACGTCCAAAGACAGCAGCCTATCCGACAATTGGAAGCAACCGGTTGACACGACAAAGAATCCTCTCGATCAAGTGATCGACGACGACTTCGTCAACATCATCTATTCCAGATATCCCGATGATACCAAGGATCCGGTCCTTATTGTCGATTCTCGCAATGCCAAAGTTACCCTCGACGATCGCCCGCTCATGGTAAACGAGGCCCTCGGCCAAACGAGCTCGAGCTCATCATTACTTCCGAGTACTGGCCCCCTGGGCAACCGGCCCGTGCCATCGCTAAGCTTATACCTCAAGCGCCGCTAAGGCCAAGGGCAATGGCCGAAGGAGACCAAGCTCTCACCCCCGTCACGAATCGGGATCAACCTCGGGAACGCTTCCGGCACCCACCCCGAAAACATCTCAGAAGGTCTTCCCGCAAGACAGTAGCCGCCTTCCAACGTAGGAAATGACCACCTCAAAGATCAACATGCTCCAAGCCGATTCTCGCTCCTGGCCGTCACGGCCATGGATTCGTACATCCCGCCAAAGACATCGCTAGCTCGATAGACTTGGCGATCAAGCGAGATCACGAGACTGTCAACATTGCAGAATTCAACACTCCCGTGTGTTCAATCAAGCAAATATGGGCGAATTTCTTGGTAACCGAGATCAAGGAAGGCCGCATGGAATGTCCCAGTCCGACTTCCTTCGTCAATATAATCCAAGTGTTTCCGCCATTCGGCGATTTGGATGTAATCACAGTTCTGGACACTAGTCAGACGGCGCGCACCTACGGAGACTGTTTAGCTCTCGCAAGGAAGGCCCTCATGGAACTAGCCACTCAAGAAAATCGTCTCTGGATGAAGACCAAGCTCGAAAGACCGACAGGGACCGAGCCCTTAAAGTGTCACAAGCAAACTTCGTACGTAAAGCTAGAGGCCACTCTAGACCACCGACCTCGGAGTTTTGCTCACGGCAACTTCATCGACTACCGTCTGTTCTCATCCAACCCCCTCTGCCAGACGAGGGTGGTCAACGGTCCCGATGACCTAGGAGATGGAATGGCACGACAGAACAAATCTAAGCGCTTACCTCCTCGAGGAAAGCAAGTTCTCTGTGAAGACGACGACGAAGACGATGAAACCATTCTCTTCCAAGCCGGGCATGAAGTCAACAAAACCGGAATCCCAAGGGTCCTGGGAGGATGGGAACGGATCATTTCCGCACTCAAACTTAAAGGCCAACTCAGGGAGGAAGGTCTATTTAAATACAAGAGGAAGATGGAAATTCTTCTCGAGCAACTACTCAGAGAAATTCCACGCATCGCGGCATTCGCTACGTAAACGATCAATCGGGACAAAGAACTACCACATGGGCGCATGTTCGGGAAGCCGTGTACTCACCTTCCGACATACCCGCTACTCGTATAAAATAGAAGGGAAAACTCTCCCGATGGAGGTTTACCTAGACCGCCGCACGCAGCTCAAAGAAGCACCGGCTATTCTCACATGGGAGGAAACGCAGCACTAACTCTCGACGCAGCTCCGCCGCAAGAAAGTTGATCTCGGGCCAAGAGCGGAGGAAAATTAGCAAACCATGAATATCGCTGCACCCAACCTAATGCCCCGAGTATGCTCAAGAAGAAGGAAAGGAACGCGATATACCGTGAAGAGATCAAGGAGACCGTTCGCTTGAGCCAGAACTCTCCAAACTCCCCGAGGGTCAAGCAACGCACGCTCGCCAGTAACCACCGCTGCGCACCGACATTCGAACAACACTGCGGCAATCCGTAAACTACCTCCCCGCGGAGGCACCCAAGCCGCATCCCGGGACGTAATCCGCCAAGCCGCCGAAGCTCCCGGAATACATCTACTCAATGAGTTGAGGGAAGACATATGGCTCCTATGCTACGAGGAATCCTCCTCTAACTATGGCTCAACTCGTAGCGGCCTGTTCGTAAGGAACCAAACCTAATGTCGGCCGTTCTAACCCGATCGGGTCAAATCCATGCATTACCACCTAAGGCCACTAAAAAGCTCGCGGAGCCGTAACCGCAACCCGGCCGCCCGAAGACGCAAGTTCCGTGAAAGAGGACCCGATCCTCACTCGCCTCAAGCACCCAGCGAACATTTCCTTGGTCCCCGCCACATCTTCTTATCCTCACAAGCTCAAGCTAGAGGAAAGTCTCGGCCCGTACCATGGTCCCCGTGGACGCAACCCTGCACGAAGTCATTCGATGATCGGCAACATCCACTATGGCAACATTATCACCTTCACGTATTTGGACCTTCCAAAATTTGGGGCCGATCACAATGAGCCACTCTACATCACAGCCCACTGACGAGCGTCGCCTTCCCCGCGTATTGGTAGACGGAGGTTCCTAATGAATGTCTTGCCCGCCAAGATGATGGACTCCGCTTGACATCAAGCCTACGGATTTCAAGCCTTCACCCACACCGTCAAGGCCTACGACTCTACTTCCCGCACGCTTCTGGGTTGCTACTCTTAATATCCGGGTTCGGCAAGCGGATGATCCCCACCGAATTCCAAGTGTTGGACATTCCAATCACTTTCACAGCCCATCCCGGGGCATCCCCGATCGCATCAAATCAATGGCGTGGCATCCACCCTTCATCGCCTCAAGTTCATGCAAGGCAACGAGCTAACCTACGCCTACGGCGACAAATGGCCACCACCGAGGGGACCAAAGACCAACGACATTCCAGTTGTTAGAAATCAAGCATAGTGACGACATGGCATTAATCGGATTCACTCGAGACCTCCAAGATCCAAATATGCAACGTGGACCTTCCACTGCCTCACGACAAGATTCCTCCCGCCATGAAGATGATGAAACTCATGAACTTCATCCCAGATCGGGGCTTGGCAAAAGGTTACAAGGCCAACACCAAGTCATCGAAGTCAAGGACCACACCACGGTCCAGGGCTTGGCTACGTGCCAACACCACCGACATCAAGGAAAGCAAAAGGCTCGCCCGCACCAAGGCAAGCAGCCTCGCAAAAGGGGAACCTCCGACGGCACACCCAACCTCCGACCTTACAAGCTTTCGACCTCGCTCATTACTTCACCAAGGGAACCAACAGCGTAACCGAGGGGACCGACAAGGGAACCGACAGCGAATCGAGGGGACCAACAAGGGAACCAACAGCAGAACCGAGGGGACCGACAATGGAACCGACAAAGAACCGAGGGGACCGACATAGTGGAACCGATGAAGATGAGAAAGAAGCAGGATAGTCAGCACCGAGACTACGTAAAGGATGGAACAAGCTAGCACGGACCTCAAGCGTTTCGCAGGACTCAAGGCTAATCCGATAAGGGGAGCGTTCCTCGACATCACAGCTCTACCTCGGACCAACCGCCACCACACCCAAAGATGAGTACACATTCAAGGGAATCCTGATACGGAAGAGCAACTCAAGGTACTCTTCACGGAAACAGATTGTTCGGATCACCGCCGAGGCCACATTCGAGACAAGAACTCCAAAGCGTAGGAACCATAATTCATAGAAGACGCTCTCAAAGGACCAAATTACGTAGTCTTTTTGAAGAAGTCATGGAGGTGCCAAACCCGATTGACTCCGGGCTCCGAAAACAAAGATGATTGCCATGATTGGGACAACAGGCTGCTCTCGATCCCCGCACCCTCATCAAGCATCCAAAGAATGCCACCGAAGAATTGGGTAACTTTCACCGAACCAAGGGCAAGCCAGCGTAATCGGAAGACAAGCCGGGCCCGCACCCACATCTCCCTAAACCCGGTCTCAAACCCTCTCGAGCCGCTCCTGTCGAGTCCAGCCCTTCCGAGTCGTCCAACGGCCTTACGCCGGAAGACTATGATAATGTAGCCAACCATGTATTTCCGTTCTCGTTAATGAAAAGTCTCGATCTTTCTGAGTATCCTCATTGCCACTTTAACAACCGATAAGTTAACAAACAACTTAAAAGACGTTAATAACTCAATTGATAAAGAAGCGTACACATTAAACGAACAATACATTAGAGAAGTTCTCGAGCGTGTAGTTGACCAAGAGGACAACCGGCCCAAGCCGCCGAAGAGGTTATGACCAAAGTGAACCCGGGGTCGCGCAAGAGCCTAAAGAGACACAAGCGGGCGCTTCTTCGCCGATGCGTAAAAGAAGCCCCGATAAGCCTCCTCCGGAGTATGTTGACGTGTTCGCCCGGTCATACCAGACATGCCAGACTCGATCCTCGATCGTGGAGCACATAATTCCCCGGATCCCGAATCCAAGCCTCACAAATGTAAGCCGCGCAAGATCAAGCCAGAGTGGTCCTTGCAAGTTAAAGAAGAAATTGAGAAAATGCTCCGAGTTGGTTTCATCGTAGTGATTGAGTACCCGACTTGGCTCTCCAACATCGTGACGGTCACCAAGGCCAATGGAAAGGTCGATGTCAGTGTGGATTTCCGGATCTCAACAAGGCCAGCCCTAAAGATGATTTCCCATCGCCTAACATCGACATGCCGGTCGACACCACGGCAAATTTTGAAGTAAAGTCCTTCGTGGACGGGTTCGCTGGATACAACCGCATCAAGATGTCCGAGGAGGATCAAGCCAAAATCGCCTTCACCACTCCGTGGGGACATACTGCTACACCTGGCCATGCCGTTCGGTCCAAGAACGCCTGGGCTACTTACACGGCCGCAATGTACTCTCTTCCATGACATGATTTACAAGGAAATCGAAGTATATGTCGATGACATGATCATCCACCTCCAGAGGATCGTACATGCAAAGACATGACAGATCTCGAGAAAGTTCTTCAATGTACTCGTAAAGCACTCCATGAGATTGAACCCCGCGAAGTGCACCTTCGGCGTCAAGCGCGACAAGGTACCGGGGTACATGGTTACGTAAAGGGGTATCGAAGCCGATCCCAAGAAAATCAAGGCCATCATCGACATGAAGCCGCCTGCACTTTGACGTAAGTGAAAAGTTTCATGGGAAGACTTCGCACATCGGGCCGCTTCATCAACCGCTTGACATCTCTCTCGCGAGCCCATGTTCAAACCGATGAAGAAGAATGCCGACATCAAATGGGACGTCGAGTGCCAAATGCCTTTCGAGAAAATCAAGACCTACTTGGTGAATCCCCCACCCCGTGCCCGCCACATGAAGACAAGCCACTACTCCTATATCCGACAAGAATGTACACGTCAATTGGAGCAATGCCGGCACAAGAACGTAAAGATTCCAAAGTTGAGCATGCAATCTACTTCGTAGCCAAGCTTCAAGGAAGTGAACTCACTTACTCAAAGATTAGAGAAAACTTGTACCGCCTTGGTATGGGTAGTCGGGAAACCGAAACACTACATGCGGCCACATTCGCTCCCGGTCTCCAAAATGGACCCCGTCCGATATCTCTTTGATAAGCCATCCTCGTCAATGCGACTAGCCAAGTGGTCATTCTTCCCGCCGAGTTCGACATCAAGTACATGGTCGAAAATCAACGAAGGGCGCAGTAATGGCGCATCACCGGCCGACTTCCCAAGCAAAGGAACCTAAGGGTCCCGATCCGCAGCTTCCTGGACGACGGAATCTTTTCACCTGACATCGCAAATCGCCGGCAACTCTTCTTCGATGGGGCAGCCAACAAGAAGGGGAATGGTATTGGAATGCTCCTTGTCGATCCCAAGGACGAGCACACTCCCACAACCATCAAGTCGAATTTTGAAACAACCAAACAATGCAAACAGAATATAAAGCTCGTGCAGCAGTCCGGGAAGCCGCCTCGAGCGCAACATCTCGTAACCGGATGTATACGGAGACTCAAAGATTGATCATCAATCAAGTGTCCAACAAATGGAAGACGGTAGATTCTCGCCTCCGTAAATACCACACGTACATAGAGGAGCTCATTGCTCGCCCAAGGACATCTCTTTTCATTATTTGCCAAGAGACAGAACCACTTCGCGCACGCCCGGCAACCTCGCCTCTCTTGTCGAAATTCCCGATGGGAAAGCAAGAAACCCTCGTAATAGGCGTAAGGGAAACACCCGCCTATTGCCGTGAGATCGAAATAAAAAAGAAACGATCAACGAACCCCCGGTACAATCAAATATACCAAGCATTCTCCAAAATGGAGAAGCTTCCTTCACAAATGAAGATGGAAAATACAAAGAAGGGATCAAAGCCAAAAACATGATGGCATTAAAAGCCTGGCATCCCATTTCGTCATTTTGGGGGGTATGTTATACAAGAAGCGCCACTAAGGACCACTCCTTCGGTGTGTAAACAAAGAAAAAGCCAGCGAGCTAATGAACGAAGTTCACAACGGAACCTGCAGTCCGCACATGAACGCCCGAGCATTGACACAGATCATTCTCCGTATGGGATACTATTGGATATCGATGGAAACAGACTGCATCCAGTTCGTCCGAAGCTGCGACAAATGTCAACGGTTCTCCAACCTCAATCACATCCCTCCTCACAAACTCTATTACATGACTATGCCATGGCCTTTCGCCACATGGGGAATCGACGTCATCAGAAAGATCACTCCACCCGGGAGCAATGGTCACGAGTTCATTCTAGTCGCAGTCGACTACTTCACCAAATGGGTAGAAGCCAGATCGTACAAGGTACTGAATTCTAAGAAGGTGGCCGAGTTCATCCGAGAGAACATCATGTGCCGATACGGAGTGCCCAACGAGATCATCTCCGACAACGGGACTCACTTCGAAGGAGATTGTGACCAACTTCTGACCGAATTCAGAGTCACACGTCACAAGTCTTCTCCTTACAGATCACAAACCAATGGTGCAGTAGAGGCAGCCAACAAGACTCTCGCCATGATAATCAGGAAAATGACCACCAGAGGTCGGGACTGGCCCGAAAAGCTACATTTAGCCCTCTGGAGATACCAAACATCAGTCAGAACCGCCACAGGGGAGACTCCATTCGCACTTACCTACGGAATGGAAGCAATGTTGCCCGTGGAATTGGAAATTCCATCCCTCTGAGTCCTCTTGGAAAACGGGATCAATGAGGTCGAATGGCTACAGAGCCGTCACGACGAACTTGCTCTACTCGACGAGCGCAGATTGAAATCCATGGAACACACTCGAGCCTACCAGAGCAGAATGGCCCGAGCATTCGATAAGAAAGTCAAGATTCGAGACATCAGAGAAGGCGACTTGGTGCTAAAGGAAAAGCCTCCTACGCAGACCAATCCCCTCGGAAAGTGGGAGCCTACCTGGATAGGACCGTTCGTGGTACAAAGAATCTTCTCCGGAGGAGCCATGAAGCTAGCAGACTTGGACGGGAACCCTTTCGTTAACCCCGTGAACGGAAGCAAGCTTCGCAGATACTTCGTTTGAGGAAGAGCACGAGTCAACTCTCCTTCCCCATACACCGTCCCTTCAGTAAAATTAAAGTGCTAAAAGAGTAATACCCAGCTGGATACATTCCCGCTAATGATCCAGGTAAAAAACAGGGTCGCACTTCTTTTGTCTTTGTTTTTCTCAAATTCACCTAAAGTGTCGAACTACGGTGACCTGAGCCCCTTAGTCCAATTGTAAAAGGGGAACGTAGGCAGCCATCATTGGTTCGGTCTAAAAAAAAAAAATATACAATAAGCATCAATTGCTTGTGTTTCGAAAAACTCTTTTCATTTAACCTACAAATTCATTACGGTTAAAACAATCTTTGATGAGTTCAAGCACGGTCAACTCTTGACTCGCTACACGCTAGCAAAACTACAATAAAACATTAATCAGTTAATGTGTCTGCAATGACAATGGGTGGATACTTTGGATAGCAAGGTCAACCTAGTTTCCCGAACTTGGTCCTTCATTCTTCTTCCCCTTTCCTTTCCCGCGGCGAGTGTTCTTCACCTTCACAGGGAATACTCCGGTAGTCCTTCTACCTGGCTCAGGGACCCTTCTCGACGCCTCCGTCAAACCTGTAGCTATCAATGCAGCCCTTTCCCTAGCTCTGTCTCGAGCTGCCTCGCTTCGAGCCATCATAACCGTGCTTTGATTGGCCTCCCGATCAGCATTGGCCTCATAGTCAGCCATGTCATTCCCAGTACGATCCCCAGGATTTGCTCTCGCTTCGGTCCTCCTCAAGGTCGAGCTGTCAAGGTGTCCGACACCCAACAGCTCACTCCGTCTCCACAAGATAGACATTTGTGTCTCCCCTATACACTCTTCGTACTGCCCGTATATCAAGGCCGACGAACAATGCCCCCTCTCTCGGTGAAAGAGAACCCCGGCAGAAAGGACATGTATTGCCACCACCGTGTGAGCAAGCAATAGCGTCGAAGGATCTTCCATCGCATAGATCCCACCTCAAAGGTAGCAAGATGAACTAAGCCTCGCCAATGGCACCTGCTCCACTCGCATCAAGCCGCAGAACCAACGATGGAATGTAGAAAGACGTCTGAGACAGCCCCGGCACTCTGACAACCAATAGACCCTCTTGAGCGGTCCGACAAGTCTTTAACTTCCAATGGGGAACCCACCATCGCAGGTGATGCGTGCAGAGTCTGGCCATCCAGAGCTCCAGCTCAGCCTGATTGCCCCCAATCACCAGAGGACGTCGAGAGAAGAACCAAGCGTCACAAGACATTGGCACCTCAGGCATCATCTGCAGTCTCTCACTCAACCACATGGTAAGCATAGCGGGACTCCCTCCCCACATGTATCGGCTACCGATCGCCATCCGACCTATGCCCAGGAACGTCTCACCCAAGACCAACGGCACGATGTCTCCCCCGCTCCGGCACTGCCTCACCAGGTTTAGTACACTGTGATGGCACACACCCAGGGACGTGAACGTGAACAGAGTAGCGATCGCGCACAGAGCAAACGCGTCCCACGCAAAGACGCTCCCCTCAGCTCCGGCAAATCTTTCGGGCAGTCCCGAAATGTCGACATAATCGCATTCCGGACGCATCCCGTATGCTTCTCCAAATAGAGATACCAAGCAAAGACACTAGCTTCTCAACAGTGGCCATGCCACCAAAGATACGGAAGAACTAGCTGTTCCGTCTCAGGTCCTCCCAGAATGGCCCGAAAATCTTCAAACGTAGGAGTGATCTCGTTGTACGAAAAGCTGTACACATTCCTCCGTATGTCCCAGAACCGAGACGCGGCTCTCAAAAGATCCCAATCTGGCATAAGCTCCTTCAAAGCCCAAACAGATTTCATCTCGTAATAGCCTTCGAAAAACCCCTTGTTCTGCCTCGTGTGGTTCCGTACCCACGACTGAAAGTTGTCCAAATATCGCTCTTGCATCCGAGACGATAGCTTGGGAAAGGGAGCCATGGAAACTGAAGAAAACTTTAGAAATTTGAGAGAATTCAGCTAACTGATCAGAGGTGAATGCGCAGTTCTTAACCAATTGCAAAGCTGAAACTGCAATTTAAAAGACTCTGGAAATTCACTCTCAGTCCGGCCGGACTCCCCCTGCAGTTGACCTGGTCAACTCTGCAGCCAGTTGCTCCTAAATTGGAAGCAATTCCAAACAACGCCCTGTTCATGCCTTATGAATCTGCGTGCTGCCCCTAGTTTCATTTAACCAATGTCAATATCCCTTCCGCCTCGGGCTCGAGCAACATTGCAAATAATTAATAATCAGTGCATATAGGCTTAAATTTTGACCCGTTCAATTTTTAATGCATGTTTCATTTTATTTATTTTTGATTAACCTACTTCCTTATTTGCCGAAAATAACAGAAGGTGATCACAGAATAAATGTGCGAAATACAGGTTCCGCCCCACGGGCGCCTTTTTTCAAGTACAGTTCAAATCAAATCGTTCCAGACGATACAAAAAAAAGAGAGAAAGCAGTAAAGGAGGACTACTCTGAGTCCTGCTCGTCATCCGAGCACTCGACGCACTGCTCCGCAGCTGCCGGATCCGTCGCAAACTAGAAGTCGCTGAATTCCTCCAGGCGAGAATACGCAAAAGGCCTCCTCGACGTCATCGAACTCGAGGACTCTCCCCTCTCGTGCCCCGAGTGTGAAGGAGGATGAGCTCCAAATCCAGCCGTTCCGCCCGCGAACTGGCCAAATCCCTATGCAAAGTCCTCCCCACCAGCCGTGGGAGCAGGCGAACCTCTCGGCCTAGACGGCCTCGGCTCACGGAAATCCACGCTCCTCCGGGAACTGCACCGCATGAACGCCACGAGCCTCCTAGCGTAGGCGGCCCACCCGTCCACCAGCCTCATAGCGTCGTTGTACGTACAGCCAGACACCTGCGAACCAGGAAAGTCATCAGAAGACGAGCAGAAAGTACAGATGCAACATTTGCAGAATGCTACTATCAAATGCAGAAAATCAAAAAAAGGTACTCATCGAAGTATTGGGAATTGACCCTATCACAGTGGTCTCGGCTCATCCGGGAGCGGGATCACCAGCCGCCTGCGCGAACCGTCCAGCCCCTCGTACGCCAGCCTAGCGCGTGGGAGCGGGAGATCTCGAGGATATCCAGGGCCATCGCCCTCCCTTTGCTGCACATGTGGGCTCCTCAGCCTCATCCTCAAGAAAGTCTCATAGTCGGCCCCCGCTATGATGTACTCGGTGTAGAACACACCCTGTATATACCTCTCCAACTCCTCCATCGGCATCAACAGAGGATGCTGCATGTGCATAGGAGGATCCATCGGCACCATCAGAAGTGACCCCGGGCCATGCTGACGGGTCACCATCTCCCCCAGATACATAGCGTCGCAATGAAGTCCCACCAGGAGCTTCCGCTGCCGCGTAACCTCACTCGCAACCTGAACCGCGATAGTGTGGAACCGACTCCACCAAGTCAGCTGGATCCACTCGGAGAACTCTCGGTTCAGGGCCTGGGACACCTCCTCGTATGTCAGCCGAGTGCCCACTCTCGACGATACCGCCTTCTTCGCCCTCTTCTGCCAAACCAGCATGGCGGGGAACAGGGGTCGATACGCCTCCCTAATGTCCCATTCCTGCGGACTGAACACCTCATAGCACCAGACCTGCCAAGCAAATGGAAAGTTATGTCAGCTACAGAGCAGATACATACGAGTACATAAACGAGACAAGGAAGAGAAAAAGACGTGAACTTACATCCAAAGCATGTGAGAAACAACTCAAGGAATTCTCCTCTCCCCGTAAGAACCTGTCCAGGGAATGATAGAGCTCGGCCAGTCCAGCCTCCCCCCATGCATACCCCCTCACGGCATCCAAGTCTGTCAGCGACCCGAGCAGAGGGAAGTGACAGGATGTGTCAGAAGTCGGGAACAAAGTCGCTGACAACGCGAACCAAATGAACCCTCGAGCCAGGCGCTCCGCGGTCATCCTCAGAGACCCAGCCAAATAATCTGCAATACCCGTCTGCAGATGCACCTCCATCGGCCTGTACCGAATGCCTAAGCCCCTGGCATCGGTAATATCAAAACCCAGCAGCTCCGACAACTGCCCCGGGGTATAACCATCCACCCACACCAGCGTGTTGCCCCAGAATGGCAACCCAGTGATAGCGGCAAATTCAGTGGGAGTCACCGTCGCCTCCCCCCATCTGAAATGGAAAGTGTGGGTCGTATCCCACCAGTACTCGCTCAAAGCCATGTACATCGACCTGGCCCTCTGCATATCAGCTATCGCAGCTACCGCATTGATAAACCCAGCTAATCCGGAGTCAAGCACCAGCTGCCGTGGACTCCTCTCTCCCTCTCGAGCATCGTCCGGGATCACCTCCCACAGTGCTCGCACTGCCTCAAAGGCACCCCGACTCTTCTGGTTGTGGGTATCAACCGTCCCTCGCCCCTGCAGGTGAACAAGGCAAAAATACGTTAAGCACAGGAGCAACGTCAACAGAATGCACGAACGCATGTCAAAAGGATGCAATGCAGATACGGTTCTCATTCATTTCCTAAAATATTTCCATCCTTTCGAAAACTCCGTCGAATCCAGAACTTTCAAAACATTTCGAAAACTCCGTCGAATCCGGAACTTTCAAAACCTTTCGAAAACTCCGTCGAATCCGGAACATTCAAAACCCTTCAAAAAAATCCATCGAATCCGGAACTTTCAAAATCTTTTCGAACATTTCGAAAATTTACTCCGTCCCGAATTAAAGCTACTTTAATTTTGGAAAATGCATCTAGACATGGAATTTTGCAACCAAAATTTTTAAGTCATCTACCCATAGTGTCAATTGAACTACATCCTAGTCAATTTCGACAAAGGTTCATAGCAAAGTCAAAGGCCCCAATCCGGGCACCAAAATCCCTAACTCATTCCTAGTCAAATTTCTAACATTTAAAGAATGCACATTCTTAAAATTAATGGAATTTAAAGGAAGTTTACCTGTCTCTCGATCCCTCCTTTGGAGTTGTGTTTATCCCTAGCCGGGTAGAACTCTGCCGGATTCAATGGATGAACATTGGTTCGAATGGTCCGAACCAACCGTGTTCTTTCATCATCGGTCCTTCCGTGGCGAGCCATCGGTTCCCAATCACCTTCCATAGCAATTTTCCTTCACAAATCTGAGCAAATCTCACAATTTGGGGTGAAAATTTTCTCTCCTCTCTCTCCTCTCTCGTCGAAAATGATGGGGGAAATGGTTTGGTTTGCGTCGGACTTGGAGCTGATTTGAATCTGGTCAAACTCAGTCCAAGTCCGGCCGGACTCTTACTGCAATTTAAAAAGATTCCTTCCAATTCAGCCCCTCAACTTTGGGCAGTTCCAATTTTACCCCTTTTGGCCCCCAAAAGTGTAAAATCCCCCCAGTTAGACATTTCTAACATCCTATCCCCCGAGGATAAATTCCCAGTTAGTTTTCACTAACGCTCGTCTCCAGACGTTAAATTCCCAGTTAGTTTTCACTAACGCTCGTCTCCAGACGTTAAATTCTCAGTTAGTTTTCACTAACACTCGTCTCCAGACGTTAAATTCCCAGTTAGTTTTCACTAACGCTCGTCTCCAGACGTTAAATTCCCAGTTAGTTTTCACTAACGCTCGTCTCCAGACGTTAAATTCTCAGTTAGTTTTCACTAACGCTCGTCTCCAGACGTTAAATTCCCAGTTAGTTTTCACTAACGCCCGTCTCCAGACGTTAAATTCAATCCTCAGTTGACGTTTGACATTCAAACGCTCAACCATGTCTCCGGACATTCCAGTTACATTCCCGTCTCCAGACGTTAAATTCAATCCTCAGTTGACGTTTGACATTCAAACGCTCAACCATGTCTTCAGACATTCCAGTTACATTCCCGTCTCCAGACGTTAAATTCAATCCTCAGTTGAAGTTTGACATTCAAACGCTCAACCCTGTCTCCGGACATTCCAGTTACATTCCCGTCTCCAGACGTTAAATTCAATCCTTAGTTGACGTTTGACATTCAAACGCTCAATCATGTCTCCGGACATTCCAGTTACAATTCCGTCTCCAGACGTTAAATTCGATTCCCAGTTAACGTTTGACATTCAAACGCTCAATCATGTCTCCAGACATTCCAGTTACATTTTCGTCTCCCGACGTTAAAATTTCTAGTGGTTTTCACCATCGTTCACTTCCCCGGCCGCCAGTCGTAAGTTCGATCGTCCCACCTCAGCGGCCATCAAGGTAAGCCCGCACAACAATCCCTCTTCGGCCAACCGTAAGCCCGAACACTCCTCCCCAGCAGGATTCTAAAGAAGAAACGTCGATCCTTCCGTGTTGTTAATAACGCTAGTTTAACACGACCTTTCCCATCATTGTCACCTTATCCCCAGCAGGATAAACCTGGCCGTCGTCGTAAGCCCATCATCCAAGGCACGAACGCCTTCGTCTCCGGATAAACGTATCCTCGCAACTCCGGTTTGAGGCGCCACACGCCCCGTCAGTATCAGCAACTCCGGTTTGAGGCGCCACACGCCCTCGTCAGTATCAGCAACTCCGGTTTGAGGCGCCACACGCCCTCATCAGTATCAGCAACTCCGTTTTGAGGCGCCACACGTCCTCGTATATCCAGCAACTCCGGTTTAAGGCGCCATATGCCCTCGAAGGTTTCAGAAGTCCCAGGTTCAGACGCCTCACAATAGTCTCCATTCAGGTCCAGGTACCTCGCAATGGTCTCCAATCAGGTTTAGACACCTCCCAACAGTCTCGCTCAGGTCAAGGTCCCCGCGTGCGGCTCCTTGCACCTACGAACTATGATCGGCTTGATTCCCACTTGGGATACGTAGGAATTCTTTCCCTAAGGGTCCAGCCAGCTGACCGCCCAGGTCTCTTCCAAAGTAAGGCATCCCGATTTGGATCCTTATCTTTTTCAACGACCCCACCTCCTTCGGAGGAGACGTCGCTGAGGGGCTAACTGTAAGTACCCAAATCCGGATCGTCAAAATCCGTCAGAAAGTTAACCGAAATCCGTTAACTGGCCCGCTCCAGGTTAACCGGAACCCGTTAAAGCTCCCCGTTGCAAGCCAACGAGATGTCCCGGGACTGCCCCGAGCATCCCAACGTCGAAGCGTACTTGACACACGTCATCGCACGTAAAAGTATGGCTTTCCCTGAAAAACGCACTTTCCGGCACTTTTCGGGGGCGTTTCGGACATTTTCCGGACTATTATTTAAAAAATGGACAAAACCGGGACCGGGGAACGAACTCCCATGCAAATGGTGAGTCATGGGACACGTGGCAGCCATGCCACCTCCCTCTAGTCACCTTTCAATCACAAATCAAGGCCAAAAGACTAAAATACCCCTCGTATACAGTCAAAGTCCGTCCGGACTCCCTCTGCAGCTTTCAAAAATTGCCAGCAAGCCCCTCCAATTTCCAAAGTTTCACAAAACCCCCTGGATTTCAGTCTATGTCCGGCCGGACTCCTACTGAATTTTCACCTATAAATAGAAGTTGCTGTCAAAGCCAAAAGGAGAAACATTTTTACACCAAAAATTCACCTCACCCAAGGCCCAAGCCAGTTTCACCTCCTCCCGAGCTCCCGTTTCATCTCGATTCACGTGAAACTTCTGTATTTCGATCAAATACGCCCCTCACCACTCCGAAACACCGTTCCAAACCAATTTCCGTATCCCGTATACTCCTCTCGAGCCAAAGGAGTCGACCCTAGCCATAGGTACAACTCCCTCTCTCTAATCTCTCATTTCGTCTCGGTTTACGCGCAGTCGCTACAACCGTTTTGAACCACGTTATTGAAATGTAGACGCCTCCGTCTAACGGGGTCCGATACGTTTTAGCCCCTTGATCCTCTTCTCTTCCCTTAAGAGAAGTAATCACGGGTTAAAACGGCGTTCCGACCCCGTTCCGTTTTACTTTTATGTCATTTACAACTTCGGATCGATCGATCCGTCGATCCTCTTTACTTTTCTGTCATTTACAAATCCGGACCGTTTGATCAGTTGAACGTACTTTACATTTCACGCAACTTTACAACTCCGAGCCGTTTTGGCTCATCGATCGTCATTTACAATTCCGAGCCGTTTTGGCTTGTTGATCGTCATTTACGATTCCGAATCGTTTGATTCCGTTGATACTGCTTTAAATACTGTCATTTACAAGTCTGACCCATTTGGATCGTGATAGTATTTACTTTTCAAAGTCCGAGTCGCAACCCGATTCGTTGATCGCATGTCATTTAATACGTTTTTTCCCGTAAAAATCGTTAACAATGTAATGCCCGGTTCAAAACCGGAGTTCGTCCTTCGAACTCTCTTTTAAAAAGCGCGAAATGACGTTTGGCATCCAAACGCTCATCTTCAAAGTAAAAGCCGCCATTTGACACTCAAAATCATTTAATACGTTTTTTCCGGTAAAAATCGTTAACAATGACTCGCCCGGTTCAAAACCGGAGTTCGTCCTTCGAACTCCTTTTCAAACTCAAAATCGACGTTTTCCACGCAAACGCTCATTTCCGTCTCAAAACCGATGTTTGCCACGCAAACGCTCGTCTTTTCAAATAAAGTCACCTAATCAACGTTTGACATTCAAACCAAGATTAAGCTTGTCATTCAAGCCCCCATTTCAAAACACACACACACACACACAATTTTCGAGAAAGGTAGAAAGACTCGTCATACGAGGCGTTTCGGGTGATCTCGTAATACTCTTCCCGAAACGTAACGTGACCTCCGAACCTAACAATCTCTGGTACTCAAAGCTTTTTACTCGTTTTGCTACCAATAAAAATGACCCCCGTTTTCAAAGCCTTTTCCTAAGTTTTTGCTACCAATAAAAATGACACCTTTTTACTAAAGCCATTTCTCAACGTTTTGGGCTCAAAATACAAAAACCGCGTGGCGACTCCTCATTTTCCTTCCCATGAAGCGAGGTCTCAGACACCAACACCCCGCGAAAGACAACCGCCTTCGCTCGCGCAAATCCGGGTAATTTCAGTCAGCAACCCTTTCAATAGGGGAATTAGCTTTCTCCAAATCAATTGCTCCCGAGTCATCCCCGTGGTGGGAAATGGGCACTTCCAATTTAGTAGTAAGTTGGACTAGGTTGGCCTGCCTAGCATCAGCAAGGCGCTTTCGCGGCCATCAGCACTGGAGAAAGCTTCTCGCCTATCAGAGATGTCCATACTTCTAAATTCTGTAGACAAAGAAGAGGGAACAGTTAGAAAAAAGAAATGAAGTAAAACACAAGCAAAAGGGAATTAAAGGCGAGAAAAATACTATATAAACTTCAAACATGGACTTAGAGCAGCGACCTTCAAGCTTGCAAGGACCGCAATCAGGGCCAAAACAATTTCCCATGTGAACATCCCAGCAAGGATAATGAGCAGTGTGGATAATTGCTATGCGAGATTGGTTTATGGGAAATATATAATCAGGAAGACCAATTTTCCTTGGCAAACTTGGGCTATCAATGATTTTCCTACACGAGAACAAAGCTAGGCCTTTGTCATTGGCTTTGGCGAGAAGTTTTAAAATCTTATCTTTAAGACAGTTATCGCCAGATACTAGGGCCTTTCTAGTCTCAATTTTGGGAACTATCTCCCTAAGGTCGCTAGAATGGGTTCAGCCTATGCGAGAAGTAATGAATAAAGGTTTGGATTGCCAGTTGTGGACTTTTCTATGGAGAGGAGTGAGTATTTTTGGTTTCATTTACTTGATAGACAAAAGGATTTCAACTACTCCATCTCACTTGGTAACTGAGGTATAACCCTCAAACAGATGAACTAGCTGTTGGGTATGCATTATTTAACCCTCCTAGATTATCTTAAGATTTGATTGATACCATAACCTCCTCTCTATTTTAAAGAATTTAGGACCCTATGTAATGAAGCTTAGACTTCAATTTTTTAGCTAAGTCCATTTTATAGAATAGGATAAATTAGGCTTGAAGACTGGCTCAAGACTCATTGGATATGAGATTGTTGTTCAAGAGGTTCAGACCACTTCATCAAACCGCACAAAGCAAAATGCTCCTAGCAACTGCTTTGTGAATTCCTTTGTCTGAAACCGCTCTTTGACAATCTCAGTGCAACCGCCTTGAGGTGAACCACATTCGTCATGCAATTCCAATATCTCAACCGCACTGATGAAACCTCCTCTGGTGTAACCGCTCTTGTCTCAACCGCTTCACATTAGACCGCATCCAATGATTGTAGACTTGAAGTGAACCACTTTATGACTTTTGGAATCCACGTCAGCAATGACAAAAGTCAACCACCAAATCTTGTCACGTGATTCAATGTCAGAGAAGATCTGCAAAGATCTTGAATAGGTGACAGGTGTCCTAACTACCTTAATTGCAGCTGAAGCCTGGTCAGCTTTACCTGCAACTGCTGTACCAAAGGACAAAAGTGAATATTATGGACCAATCAGAAAGCACCAGTACAGTACTTGCTACAGCTGTGTCCAACGGCTAGTTCCTCGGTGCTTGGGTATAAATATCCCCAATCTTCACCATTTGAAGATTGCTTGAGAAATTGATTTGCTGTGAGTTCATAAGAAGCTGAAGCTCTGCCCAGAAAATTCTTAGTCCTTTGAATCTTCATCTTCTACTTCAAGAAATATATCCCAGCCTAGAAATCAAGCCTTAACACCATCAAGAATCATTGTGCTCTACATCTCATAAATCTAAAGAGCCTTGATCTTGTAAACACATACACACACACCTCACTTGTTTAATCACATAGATTAATCATTTGAGATACACCGGTTATAGTCTAGGATTTGATCTTCATAGAATAGATTTTAGATCTGAGTTTGAATACTTTGTAACTTGTAATCTCTCTCATACTCAATATAAAATCTAACTCTTAGAAAATCCAAGACTAACCATCTTGGTAGTTGTGAATGGGTGCCCAAATTCTATTTTTTGTTTTTTAGATTGGATTCACGCGAGTTTGAAAACATCCGGTTTAATTTGAAAAATGGAGTCGCCATGCCATTTTGATTTCCTCAAAACTTTGAAAAAAAGGATTTTTTTTAGGGTTCGGAGGTTAAGTTACCCCTTGGGAAGAACGGATCGTCGTTCACCCAAGGTGCCTTGCCGTAGCAAGTCTCCCTAGATTCCATTTTTCGTGCTTGCTTGTGTGCTTTCTTGTGTGCATGTGTTGAAAAGAGGGGGGGAATGTTCCAAGTTATCTTCCGGACGTACAAACCATTTAGTTGGTTGTCGCTCGGGATTCCTTGGATTTTTATGTGTTCGGGACTTTGATCCCGTCCTCATCTTGGACTTGTGATCATCGCTATTTGACCTTGGGTCTTGCGTGATCGAGAGAAGGACTCTCTTTTATAGTCCAAAATGGGGTTCTTTAGAAAAGGAGTGTCCTTAGCCCATCAATCCTACGCCTTGAGACGATTGAGCTTATATTGGAGCTATCATGCTCGTCTCAAGCGATAATCGGAGATATAGGTTCAAGGTTTATCCCTTTCTAAAGAGATTGTGGCACCTTTAATGGAAGAAACGATGTAAAGATAGGATCTTTACACCGGTCCGTTCCGAAGGTTGCATCAAGTACCAATTGGGGACTAGGGGAATGCATGTTAAAAATGACATTTTTAGTGAAAAGATGACATTTTTGGGTGCAAAGGATGCTACTTGATTTGCAAAGGATGCTACTTGATTTGCAAAGGATGCTTCTTATGTAAAGAAAGGATTTTTAATGCAAAGGATGCATTTTTATGTGGAAAAATAGTGTTTTATATGCAAAGGATGCATAAAGACTACATTTTGAAAGCAAAGGATGCTACTTTGATTATAAAGACATGATTTTTAGTGCAAAGGATGCATCTTTGTTCATGAAAATGGGTTTTAGGTGAAAATGATGCACCTTTTTTGTAAAGACATGATTTTTATATGCAAAGGATGCATTTTTATTGTAAAAAAGGGATTTTTAGGTGCAAAGGATGCATTTTTAATGCAAAGACTACATTTTTATGAGCAAAGGATGCTAAAGATCACATTTTTATGAGCAAAGGATGCAATGGTAATGCAAAGGATGCAAAGGGGATGGGGATATGATTTACATGAATAAAGATATGATCTTTAACAATAATATGCCAAGTCCCAAGCAAGATATAGCAATATATGAATGCAAGGAGCAAGAATCACATGAAGCAATTATAATGCAAGATAAGGAGGTGAGAGGTTACCAATGGTGGTGACCTCTTCTTCCTTGAATTTTGCCTAGCAGAGGGACCAACTTTTGGAGGCTTCAAGGAGGAGGGGGGTGGCTTCTTGGCACCTTCAGCTTCCTGATCTTCGTGGGATATTTTAGGAGAGTTTTTATGCTGGAAATCGGTATATCAAAAATGGGTAGAGGAGGGCTCTATTTATAGGCAGTCTGGATAAAGCAAATGAGGTCGTGCGGCTAGGAGTTCCCTCCTAATGCAGCCGTGCAACATTATCCCTTGTGACTCAGCATGTTTCTAGAATCATCCAAGGTGGCACTTCTAGAAGGTTTTCCATATTAAGGAAAACGTGCTTTTTCAATTTAAAGCAGTCCCTTCATTCCTCGGAAGGTTCGGAACAGTTCCGGAATTGCTCCCGGACTTTAGGAAAGTCCGGGGAATTGCCGGAAAACTTAACCGGAAGGCATAAGCCAGATTTGGGTACTTACAGAAGCCCCTCGGCAACATCACTTGCAGGGCGAGTGGGGTTGTCGATAGAAAAGGATCCGATCTGGCGAATGCCGAGACGGATTGGGTGACCAAGGTGGTCAAGTGGCTGAACCTTTGGAAGGCTACCTACGTATCCCGAGTGGGAATCAAGCCATAATCATAGTTCGGAATAGATATCCACTGGGGAAAGGGGTGTCATATGTGACGAATTGGCTGAACCTAAAGTAGGCTACCTACGTATCCCGGAAGAATCAAGCCGGTGCCGTAGTTCGAACAAGATCCGCGGGGAATGGTGAAGAGAAAGCGGGTCTCTTCTTTGGGAAATAGAAGAGAAAGTGACCTAGGAGGTCAAGCGACTGATCCTACTGGGGATATGCTAGAAGTGACCGATGTGGTCGGATATCTGGACCTTTATGAGGGGCTACTTCACCACTGAGGAGTGACGAATGACAAAGGGGCGACCAATGTGGTCTGATGGCTGGACCTTTTATGAAAGGCTGCCTCACTACTGAGGAGCGATGATGGAAGAGGGTGACCGCTGCGGTCGAATGGCAGGACCTTTATGAAAGAATACCTACGTATCCCAGAGGAATCAAGCCTTGATCGTAGTTCAAGCATCACTAGATAGTTAGGAACGATGTCTAGGATCCTTGAGGTTTTGACAATTAATGGAGGTTGTCACCTGATTGACAATTAATGGAGGTTGTCACCTGATTGACTAAAGCTTACATCACTATCGAGGAGATAGAGGTAGCTGAAGTTTGGAAAACTTGAGCGTACTTCTCAATCCGTGATAGAGGTAGCTTAAGTTTTGAGAACTTGAGCGTACTTCTCAATTTGTGATAGAGGTAGCTTAAGTTTGGAGAACTTGAGCGTACTTCTCAATCTGTGATAGAGGTAGCTTAAGTTTGGAAAACTTGAGCGTACTTCTCAATCCGTGATAGAGGTAGCTTAAATTTGGAGAACTTGAGCGTACTTCTCAATCCGTGATACAGGTAGCTTAAGTTTGGAGAACTTGAGCGTACTTCTCAATCTGTGATAGAGGTAGCTTAAGTTTGGAGAACTTGAGCGTACTTCTCTAATACGTGATAGAGGTAGCTTAAGTTTGGAGAACTTGAGCGTACTTCTCAATCTGTGATAGAGGTAGCTTAAGTTTGGAGAACTTGAGCGTACTTCTCAATCTGTGATAGAGGTAGCTTAAGTTTGGAGAACTTGAGCGTACTTCTCTATTCGTGATAGAGGTAGCTAAAGTTTAGAGTTCTGACAATTCGGAGGTTGTCACCTAGCGTCATTCCGTTATAACGGAAGTAACGGAGCGGCGGGGAGGAAAGTCTATTTGCTTAGGAGATAACGGATATCTTTTGGAAAACGACGTTATCCTAGTTAAAGGATAACGAGGAATTATATGCCCAAGTGGAAAGTCCGGGGGCAAAGCTGTAATTTACGCTCGGGGCAAAAGAAGCCGCCGGCATGAGACGGGGCAAAAGAGGCCGCACGGCTAGAAGTCGGATTTTTCCAGATTATTTAAAATCGAGATTTGAACGGGCATTGGGCATTGTTGCCGCCCTTCTTAGCCGAGAAAGAGAGAGAGGAGGGAAGAATTTTCAAAAACCTTTCAATCCCTTGCTTCTACTGATCTAGATGGATCCGGAGAGGAATCCAATGACAAGGCAAGCAAGGAGGAACATTTCCGAGGCCGCTCGAAGGAGGAGGAGAGAGCTTGTCCGAACGGAGAGGAAGTATGACTTCCTTACACCTCCATCGGAGCTTTATCCGGGCAGGAGGGAGCACAAATCGATGAATCCTCAATCGGTTGGGGTAAGCATTCTTAATTTGCTCGATTCCGTCGATTTTTTGTTGAATTTTGATTGATTCTAGGGCTTGACTCGAGTTTTAGGAATTTCTCGAATTTTCCTAGGATTTTTGATGATGATTTTGGAATCTTGATGATTAACCTATGAGGCTAAGAAGATAAACGATCATGCATGTGCAATTTTCTTAAGAAATAATGAGAATGACCCATTTTTTGAAAATAGAGTAAAAATAATTGTCTAAAATGTGACGGAGTCCTTGCATGTGCTAGAACTAGGTCAATTTTTGATCATGGATGATAAAACGGGATTTTGGATGATGAAAATGATTCATGCATGCCATATTTTAAAAAAAAAAATTTTTGAGAAAAAAAATATTAATGCTTATGTGCAAATAATTTTGAAAAATTGGGATTTTGTGCTTAGGAGAGCAATGTGCTTGACATGACGTGTTTCAAGTGATGAAAGACACGTTTTCTATGCATAAGATGCTAGAAAAAATTTATGAATGCTTTTCTCTTGAAAATATGTGCACTTTTGAATATATGCATGCTTTTGAAATGAGATGAAGGACTGACACATTTCTTTTGTTGTGCTTGTCTACAGGAGAACAAGTCTAGGGGACCTTCTGAGATTGCAGTGAGGCTGTGGGAGAGGATGCCCGATTTTGAGAAGGATGGGGTGAACCCTAAGCGGCTAGTGAGGGCTATCGGCCTGGATTTATTTATTGAGGCTATCGGCGAGAGGCATTCATGTGACCTCGAAGAGCAAGGGCTTGATCCGGGCCCTTTCGGAGTTACAGTGGGACACCACCACGGCTTTCACCTTAGGCGGGGAGGCGCGGTGGCGCTGCGGACTTTGCTATCACCGGCTTACGGTTCAGGGAGGCTGTGACTGGAGGAACCATATCACGGCGGAGGAGTTTAGAGCTTTGGTTGGGTTTGAGCTTATTCCTAAGGGGCTCGGGATGGAGACTAGGAATGTGGAGGTGGCGATCCGAAGCGCATGCGAGGATTTCTTGCTAATGAGGTGACTACCCCGCGGCTTGCGAGGGCTTTTGTGTGGTTGATCTTTGTCGGTCACCATTTTTGCCAGTGCAGGACGCTGGCTATGAATTGCCTTCTGGACTCCTTGGAGGACATGGACGGGATTGGGACGATCTCTTGGGGCGAGTCCGGATTGGCGGAGCTTTACTTCTCCCTGGACATGTACAGCCGGAATAAGGCTGCTTCGATGGACTGCTTCTCCTTTGCTCTTGAGGTATTCTCACCTTCTTTCCTTTCTCTTTTATGAGAGAAAATGACCCTTTTGATGTTTTGAACATGCGGAGTGCAGTTTTGCGAGGTGATCGGGTTCTTTCCGTGGAACCGGCGAGTGACGCTACCATCTTTCCCGCTATGATCATTTGGAGGAGATGCGAGAGACAAGTTCACCGGGAAGACCCAGATCACCTTTGACTACAATATGGTGAGACCAGTCATCAACAGGAATGGGCACGATGGAGTGGACTTCTACCCTTGGGGGAGGTATCCAGAGATTTTGCTAGGAGAGGCCGTAGAGGCGACGAGGCAGAGGCGATGGTTGACCGGGCTGACATATGATGTCATCTATCGGGGACCGTTTCTCTAGGCGGCATGGCCATATCCCTCCATTGGATGCCATTACCCCCATGATCCTCCGGCCACGGATCTGCAGCCCGAGGGCTGGCCGGTGGATGAGATAGCGAGGTATCGGGCGGGCGTAGCGGCGAGGAGTATTTTGACATGGCTACCCCTTATGCTACCTTTGTGGAGCGGCGATTGAGGACGCCACGAAGCTAGTGAAGGCCGGTGTCACTCAGGGATATGGGGAGGCCGAGCCTACTGACCCGCCGATGCCTCCTGCTCATCTCTCTTATGTGGTCAATGGGGTACCGAGGAGGTTCAGGATACCTGTCCCCGACACGAGGGAGCCCCAGTATACTCTGCCGCCGGACAGCACTGTGAGTACACTTTAGGGTCTTTTCCCTTTTTCAGACTTCTTTGCTTTTTGCAATTCCGAGATTTTTCTGAGATTTTCTTCTCTTTTTCTCGGAGTTCCGGCTCGGACTTATGACGGCAGTCGGGCAGAATAGGGGCTGGAAGGATGTGTGTCGGTCCCTCTTGAAGAAGCTGGCTTGCGCTTCAAAGGCTGCAGCGAACGTGCAGGAGCCCGTGCGCAAAAGGAGGCACGTAGGGGGCACGGCATCCACCTCATCGGCTTCAGAGTACTCCTCCAGTGCCTTGCCTCGAGGTCAGGGACCTAATGCCGGCATCCTGGAGCAGCTAGCTGAGTATGAACATGTGAATGTTCATCTTTCTGATGTGAGCGACAGCGAGGATTTGATGAGAGAGGCGAGCTTCTATGAGCTGAGTAGTGATGAGGAGGAATCAGAGGCCTAGGAGGTCTTTAGAATCGATCTAGGAGGAGGAAAACAAACAATGAACAATTTCATGCACAATTGGTTTATTTTTGGCTTTATTTGGGCGTCGATGGGGCGAAAACAATGTATTCATGTTTTATTTGCTTTTTAAATTTATGCTTTATGAATTTGCATATTACTTGAGCCTTGGGGCTGCTTTTTTGCTTGGAATTGAGGCTGAAACTGGGCCAAAATGATTTATGATTGTATATAACTGCTTGGATGGTCTTTGGACATGTTTTAGGACAGGTTTTATTGAGAAAGTGGGGTGAGAACTCCTCTTGGGCAGCAACTTTGGTTGTTGCAGATTGTTTTCCACATCAGGCAAATGAAGCCGTGCGGTCTGGTCCTGGGAGCAAAAGAGGCCGTGCGGCTTACAGTTCTGTCTGGACTGGTCTTTTTAAAAATAAAATCAAGGCTTGGCCATTTCATTTCATTTTCACTCTAGACTTGTCCCAACTGTTCCCAGAGCACATATTTGACCTAAAGACATCAACTTTGATCATTTTGCAATAGAGAAACCCGTTAGATTACAAAAGGGGAAAAGAGACCGTTTTCTGTCTGATTTTCAATCTTGGGTGAGATATAACTTTCAATCTCACAAGGGGCTGTTCGATTCTACCTTCAAGATCAGATCTTTATAGCATTTGAGGGATCTCCCACCCGATTGGGACCTTTTGAGAGCAGCAACAAAGTTTTGGGACGTCCGGAGACACGTTTACTGCTTTTCTTACAATGAGATTGTCCCAACCTATGAAGACTTCCGAGCCTTGATTGGGGGTCCAGAAATTGAGGCTATATCGATTCCTCTGATCGAAGGTGTGCCGGTGGCGGCAAAGCTTGCATCTTTTCTGCAGATATCTCTGGGAGAGGCTGAGGGGATGATGATAGCTCCGGATAGGATTGACCTTTCTGATATCCCGGGCAGGTTCGGGTCCCCGGATATGGCCACGACCACGGTGGCTATGGATGCATTTATCCTCTGCATGTTCTCGTCCCTATTCACTGCTGAGTCCGTGGGAGTCTGTCATGGTGGTCTCTTGGACATGGTTAGGGATTGGAGGGCTAGGAAGGACATTGTCCCATTGGTTTTGGGTGAGACCTTTCATGGCATTGATAGGATGGCTAGAGGAGACCATTTTATGAGGTCTGGGAGTCCGGCCGTGTTGACTTTATGGTTGCAGGAGAGGCTTGGTACTTTGCCAGGGGCTTCGTCAACTCAGTGCCCTTGGGTGAATTCTCGGAGGGGTTTACCTAGACAGCAGGACCAGGGTGACTGGGAGCTGATGATGGCTAGGTTATCCACTTCGGATATTCGCTGGTGGATACCTCACTGGAGGTTGCAGACCAGGAGGACATTTCAGGAGTCCTATGTAGTGAGGGTTCCAGGGCTTTGTTGGTCATCCTTCTACATACCCTGCTTGGTATCCAGGCAGTTCGGGGCCTTACAGGAGCCGTTGGGCGATTAGGAGGACATCCGTACCATGGAGGTGGTGTCCTTGGACATGAGAGATCCAGCCAGCTTCTCATTCTTCTCGAGGGCTTGGACATATACTATTTTCCCACCCAGGGCCATTCTCAAGAGCAGGAAGAGTACCATCTTGACCACGGCCTACTTGGATGGGTATGAGAGGGATATGGGAGCGACTCAGGTCATATTGGGAGAGAGGTGTCAGGCTTTATTGGGGGCTGACTGTGACTCGAGTAGGACTCTGAGGGAGACTGAAGCTAAGGCGAGTCGCCATAACCAGTCGGGTGACCTTATCAGAGATATGGAGGCTCGATATAAGAGGCTTTCTGAAGTCGCTCCCTTGACTGAGGCTCAGAAGGAGGAAGTGAGGACTCGTGCTCGTATTGAGAGGCATTTATTGACACCGGTCTGATGAGGCTCCAGTGAGGATACCCGAGATCGGGATGAGGGAGACCGACATCATGGAGAAGAAGAGAAAGAAAACTTGACGGGGTCGAGGTAAAGGGAATAAGACCAAAGTAGACTCAGTGAATGATGAATGACAGATCTTTTCTTAGGGTCTCCTTATTGCCATTTTGCAAACACAGTAGTTTATTAGGCATTTTATTGTATTTTAGATCTTTGTAGCAGGTTAGCAGAGTCAAGAGTAGACCGTGCTTGAACTCATCAAGAAGTTTTTAACTTGTAATGAACAAGAGATATTATCTTAGAAATTAATCAAGACACAATTTCATGGAAATTTCAGATGTCTTATTGATTAGGATCCGTTTTATGAAAACTTGAATATCCTTTATTATTGTTTAGGACGCATTTCATGAAAACTTGATCGCCCTTTTTTATTGTTTAGACCGAACCATAAATGACTGCCTACATTCCCCTTTTACAAGAAAGACTAAGGGGCTCAGGTCTTCGTAGTTCATTCTGGTGAACTTTTGAATATTTTTTTATGTGCAGCCCTGTTTTTTGCCTAGATCGCCCTTTTTGGGTTTTCAGCCTAGCTGGGCATTACTCTTTTTGCACTAAGATTTTTTTCTTTTTTTTATGTGCAACCCTGTTTTTTGCCTAGACCGCCTTTTTTTGGGTTTTCAGCCTAGCTGGGTATTACTCTTTTTGCACTAAGATTTTTTTTTTATTTTTTATTTCTTAGACATAGTATCTTCGGAGCTTATCACCGTTGACTGGGTGGACAAAGGGATTGCCGTCCAGGTCTGCAAGCTTCATTGCTCCTCCCGATAGTATCTTCTGCACCACATACGGGCCGATCCAAACGGGTTCCCATTTCCCCAGGGGGTTGTCTCTGGTAGGGGGCTTCACTTTCAACACTAAGTCACCCTCTTTGATGTCTCTGGCTTTGACTTTTTTGTCAAATGCTTGAGCCATTCGCCTCTGGTAGGCTCGGGTGTGCTCCATGGCTTTTAGCCTTCTTTCATTGAGCAGGGCCAACTCATCATGCCGGCTACGTAGCCATTCTACTTCATTGACACTGTTTTCCAGGAGGACCCTTAATGACGGGATTTCCAACTCCACTGGTAACACTGCTTCCATCCCGTAGGTTAGGGCAAAAGGAGTTTCTCCTGTGGTACATTCGACAGACGTTACAGAGCCCCAGAGTGCCAGGTGCAGCTTTTCGGGCCAATCACGACCACGGGTGGCCATTTTTCGGATGATCCGTTCGAGCGTCTTATTAGCGGCTTCCACGGCTCCGTTAGTCTGAGGTCTGTATGGGGATGACTTGTGGCGAGTGATTCTGAATTCTGACAGTAACCTATCGCAGTCTCCTTCAAAGTGCGACCCATTATCAGAAATAATCTCATTGGGCACCCCATATCTACACATTATGCCTTCCTTGATAAACTGGGCCACCTTCTTGGAAGTGAGGACCTTGTAGGACTTGGCCTCTACCCACTTGGTGAAGTAGTCGACGGCTACTAACACAAATTCATGCCCATTGCTTCCTGCCGGGGCTATCTTCCCTATCACGTCAATACCCCAAGTTGCAAACGGCCAAGGAGTCGTCATGCAGTACAGGTCATGAGGCGGGAGATGGTTGAGGTTGGCAAACCGTTGGCATTTGTCGCACGCTCGGACATGCTGGACACAATCTGTCTCCATGGAAATCCAGTAGTAACCCATTCTGAGGATCACTTGCATCAGGGCTCTAGCATTCATATGAGGACCGCAGGGACCATTGTGGACTTCGGTCATCAACTCTCTGGCCCTTTCTTGAGTGACACACAAGAGGAGTGGTCCTTGGTACCGCTTCTTGTACAGGTTGCCTCCTAAAATGACATAATGGGAGGCCAACCTTTTCAGGGCTTGCAAGCTCTTGGCTTTGACACCTTCTTTTGGTCTACCCTCTTCATCTCTGAAAGCTGACTCTCCATCTTTGAGGAACTGGTAAATTTGATTGTACCAGGGTTCCTTGATAGGCTCAGGTCCCAAGTCTACTTCACAACAGAAAGCCGGGGCTTCTCTTCTACCCACTCTGAAGGGTTTTATGGCTTTTCCCTCGGGGATCTCTACCAGTGAGGCTAGAGTAGCTAGGGCATCTGCGAATCTGTTCTTTTCCCTTGGCAAGTAGTGGAAAGTCACTTCTCTGAACTGTCCAGTCAACTCCTCCATATAGGCATGATACCGCTGAAGATTAGGGTCCACAGTCTTCCATTTGTTGGAGACCTGGTTGATGATCAGGGCTGAGTCTCCATAAACTTCAAGCTCCTTGACATTTCTTTCTAAGGCAGCTTCTAAACCAGCAATGCAGGCTTCGTACTCGGCAACATTGTTCGTGGCAGGGAAGTTCAGCTTAAGGGCTATGGGCGTGTGCTCATCTTTCGGATCAACCAGTAGCATCCCTACGCCATTTCCTCTTTTGTTAGCAGCTCCGTCAAAGAATAGCTGCCATCGGCTTTCAGGCTCGACTACAAAGATCCCTTCATCTGGGAATTGGGGTTCAGGCCCGCGGTCCTCATTACTGGGGAAATTTGCCAGATGGTCTGACAATGCTTGACCCTTGATGGCCTTTCTGGTCACGTAGTTGATGTCGTATTCAGCTAAGAAGAAGGACCACTTTGCTAGACGCATCGAGAGGGAAGGCTTATCAAAGATGTACTTGATGGGGTCCATTTTCGAGACCAAGTTCACAGGGTGGGCTTGCATATAATGCTTCAGCTTACCGACTACCCAGACCAGTCCTGCACAAGTCTTTTCACATGCTGAGTAATTGAGTTCACTCCCCTGCAGCTTTCGGCTGACAAAGTAAATGGCATTCTCTACCCGAGAGTCTTTCTTCTCTTGAGCAAGCATAGCCCCAACTGCCGTATCAGTGACAGTGAGATAGAGCAGAAGAGGTTTCTGTCTATGTGGGGGGCATAGTACCGGAGGATGTACTAAGTATGCCTTGATCTGGTCAAAGGCATCCTGGCATTCTTCGGTCCATTCTGTGTCTACATTCTTCTTCATGAGCTTGAAGATGGGCTCGCACATAGTGGTCAACTGGTTGACAAAGCGGCTGATGTACTGCAGCTTGCCCATAAAGCTTTTGACTTCTGTCTGGGTTTGAGGTGGCCTCATGTCCATAATGGCTTTGATCTTTCGGGGGTCGACTTCGATACCTCGCTCCGTGACCATATACCCGAGCACTTTTCCCCTTGTCACTCCGAAGGTGCATTTGGCAGGGTTCAGTCTCATGGAATGTTGTCTCAGCCTCTCAAAGAACTTTCGCAGGTCAACAAAATGCTGTCCGTCCTCGCCTTTGGAGTGGATTATCATGTCGTCGACGTAGACCTCAATCTCCTTGTGGATCATGTCATGAAAAAGCGCGGTCGCTGCCCTTTGATAAGTAGCCCCGGCGTTCTTAAGCCCAAATGGCATCACTGTATAGCAGTAAGTTCCCCACGGTGTGGTGAAGGCTGTCTTTTCTTGGTCTTCTTCGGCCATCTTGATCTGGTTGTAGCCTGCAAAGCCGTCAACGAAGGATTTGACTTCGTAGTTGGCAGTGGAGTCCACCAGGATGTCTATGTTTGGCAAGGGGTAATCGTCTTTGGGGCTGGCTTTGTTCAGATCCCGGAAATCTACACAGCAGCGCACCTTCCCATTGGCCTTGGTTACGGTCACAATATTGGACAACCATGTCGGATATTCGATGACTCTGATGAATCCTACCCACATTAGCTTCTCAATTTGTTCTTTGACCTGTAGAGACCATTCTGGCTTAATTTTTCTCAGTTTCTGCTTTACTGGCTTAGCATCTGGTGCTAGAGGGATTTTGTGCTCTACTATCAAATTGTCTAGCCCCGACATATCCTTGTACGACCATGCAAAGACGTACATGTATTCTCTGAGCAAATTAACCAGTCTGTCCCTTTCAACCCCTGGAAGAAGTTTCCAATCCGTGTCTCTTTAGGTTCCTCGACAGTACCCAAGTTAACACTTGTCAAAACCTCCTCGACAGCTTGGGCCCGATTTTCCTCTTTTTCTGTAACCTGCTTAAAGATTTCTTGGATGTATTGTTCGTTTAGTGTGTTTGCATCTTGTTCAAATGATTCATTATTAACTATTGTTAAGTTTTGAGTTAATTTATCATTTGTTAAGTTGGCAATAAGAGGATACTCAGAAAGATCTGTCATTTCATTCAAAGCAAGGGGAAAGATGACATTGATTACATGTTCATAATCCTCAGGCGTGAGGCCTTCGGATGACTCGTAAGGGATCGGAATTCAAAGATTCCTGACTCAACTGACTCTTGACCCTACTGACTCTGGACCCTACACTACTTATTGACTCGAAGTGTTTGACGCGGGTTGGACTGGGGTTTACTCTTTCCTGCTGTTGCCCTGGGGAGTAGCAGTCTTGTCAGCATTCTTCAGAAAGTTGGAAACTTCGAACTGATCAAAAACTTGCCGGAAATCATTGGTAGGCCGGTACCTTGGAAAGATTATGAGGGGAGCTAAAGTAGCCTGATGCAATCTCTCGGCTAGCTCGTCTGTGACAACTGGACTCATTGACTGGAGGGTCTGGCTCATTTTGTCAATACACTACTGATAACTCATTTTCTCTTTACTGATCTTTGATACCACGACCTTGTCAGTATAGCCAACAGGAGGGTTGGCCTGGATAATGCTGATAAAGTCTTCTTCAGGAGAGACCTTGATTCTTCCTTGATTGACCACATATTCTATGGGTTTTCTGTATTCTGCTTCCAAATCTGCTAGCTTCTCGATGGCAACAAATTCAGAACTTTCTGCCTCGAGAGGGTCACTGACTACAGGGGTATCATGCTGGACTGCATTTTGAATGACGGGTTCCTTGGTAGGTTCCTTGGCATAACTGACGTAGTAGTCAAACTTGCCTGAAGGCTCCCCTAAAGTTCCAACGCTCTTGTCCCCGGCTTCGTACCTTTCCTTTAATTTCTGTTGCATGGACTTCCTCTTCTTCTTCTTTCTTGAAGGAGCGTCTTCGTTAATCCATTCTTGATACTCATATTCCAGACAGTCTTCACAATCGCACACATCATACCAGATGTGGGGCCTGGGTTGAACTGGGATGGCCTCTCCGACTACTTGGTCATTACCATTGTTGACTACCACGTTGGCCATTTTGACACTGGGAAACTGAGACTTGAAGATTTTGACGGGTTATCTGAGATTTCTGCGCCGACAAACTGCTGTACCGGTGTTCTCACCCACTTCTTTCTCGCTGCGGGAAAGGGATAGGAGAGGTTTAGACTCGGGGTAGGTGTTTAGGCTGATGTCTCAAGCAATATGCAAATTAAGAATCTTCCAGTTTACTTAAAACAGTGTCTTTTATTAATTTCTATTTGGTTGGAAAAGGGGTTCTGCCCTTCTTTTTCGCAACTACTCTAGATCCTGGATCAGTGGGTTCCGTCACTATGTCTATAAGCCCCTCATATTCCACCTGTATTTCGACCTCCCAGGGTGGACAGCCCCGCGTGAGGGTCCTATAGGGCACGTGGATCCCACCGACCGAGAGAGAAGAACGCTCCTAACGGGTCTAGCGGGTCATAGGAACTTTTAACGCACGAGCGATGCAAATTATAGTCAAGGCAATACCGGGAAAGTCTCGTCTTTCAGCCTTAACGGAATTTCAGCATAATTTTGCTTGCGCGAATGACGTTTTGACTTTTCGGTAATGTCCGAGAAGATAATAGGCATGGGTCGGGTGGTAAAAGCCGGATAACACAGTGTCACATTGAACTTCGTTGCATATGCAGTGCGTGAGTCAAAATCGAAGTCAATGCCGAGTCAAGATCTTGCCATTTTTTCCTTGTCAGAATTTTGGCAGAGCTTCGCTTGAGCGAAAGATCTTTGGATTTTTGGCAAGGACTTGGTCTCGACTCTTACGCATTCCGTGCGGGTCAAGGTCAAGGTCAAATTCAATGCCGGAGTCAAGGCTCTACCAATTTTTCCTTGTCGGAATTTTGGCAGAGTTTCGATTGTGCGAAAGATCTCGACTTCCGTTATGAACTAAGGCTTGACCTTTACGGGGACATGCAACTGGGCTATATGACACGGACTAGACCAAAAACCAACCAAAAGTCACGGTTTTTTTGAAACGTGTGACACGGACTGTGCATTGGTCGACACTGGCTGCCATGGGGAGTTTGGGGTGATTCCGTGCGCGCCCGGGAGCATCGTAAGGCTGTCTGTGACTGCAGCTGAAAAAACCACCCCGGGTTTAAAGGGACGTGCGTGAAAAGTGTACAGGATATATAAGGTGCGCGTAGTGTGCAGCCTCCTAAAAATGTTCCTTTTTGAGAACAGAGATTTTCAGAAATGTGTTTTAAAGGAATGATTTTTCGGGATGGGGAAAATGCAACAGATAAGGCACGTAATTTTTCTGGGAGCCCCAGTCAGTCTTGGAACTGTATAGCCCCAAGCTGCCAAGGCTGCTAGATTAATCTCAATTTGTCCTGGTGGAATTGCCACTGAGGCCGCCCGGTCAGAATCCAAGGAGGATTGAGCCGTACGACTGCATGGATCAATTTTTCAGGTTCCACTCCTTTGCAATTTCAGGTTGCAATCCGAATATTTTAAGCACCTTTCAGTAGGCTTTCCTGTTCAGAGTATGCACAATTCCGAATATGCAAATGATGCAATGCAATGCAAGGAAAGAAAGCAAGCACGATAATTGGAATCTGTGACGGGAGTCTAACCTGCTCAAAGGAAAAAGCTTTCTTTTTATTTTTTTTCGAAAAGAGATACCGGTACGTGGGATTGTTAGACCACCGTTTATCCCAAGCCTCGGGTTAGGAAGCGATACAGGAAGGTTAAATGGTTTCTACCTATATACCGGGTATCGTTTATTTTGAAAATGAAAGCTTTTCTCCTTTGGGATTTCCCCAGCGGAGTCGCAAAACTGTGAATGTGTGCCCAAATTCTATTTTTTGTTTTTTAAATTGGATTCACGCGAGTTTGAAAACATCCGGTTTAATTTGAAAAACGGAGTCGCCACGCCATTTTGATTTCCTCAAAACTTTGAAAAAAAGGATTTTTTTAGGGTTCGGAGGTTAAGTTACCCCTTGGGAAGAACAGATCGTCGTTCACCCAAGGTGCCTTGCCGTAGCAAGTCTCCCTAGATTCCATTTTTCGTGCATGCTTGTGTGATTTCTTGTGTGCATGTGTTGAAAAGAGGGGGGGGGAGAATGTTCCAAGTTATCTTCCGGACGTACAAACCATTTAGTTGGTTGTCGCTCGGGATTCCTTGGATTTTTATGTGTTCGGGACATTGATCCCGTCCTCATCTTGGACTTGTGATCAACGCTATTTGACCTTGGGTCTTGCGTGATCGAGAGAAGGACTCTCTTTTATAGTCCAAAATGGGGTTTTTTAGAAAAGGAGTGTCCTTAGTGTGATTGTGTGCCCAAATTTTGTGGATTCACGCGAGTTTGAAGACATCCGGTTTAATTTGAAAAACGGAGTCGCCACGCCATTTTGATTTCCTCAAAACTTTGAAAAAAGGATTTTAGGGTTCGGAGGTTAAGTTACCCCTTGGGAAGAACGGATCGTCGTTCACCCAAGGTGCCTTGCCGTAGCAAGTCTCCCTAGATTCCATTTATCGTGCTTGCTTGCGTGCTTTCTTGTGTGCATGTGTTTGAATGAAAAGGGGGGGAAATGTCCCAAGTTGTCTTCCGGACGTACAAACCATTTATTGGTTGTCGCTCGGGATTCCTTGGATTTTATGTATTCGGGATTTTGATCCCGTCCTCATTTTGGACTTGTGATCATCGATTTTTAACCTCGGGACTTGCGTGATCGAGAGAAGGACTCCCTTTTATAATCCAAAATGAGGTTCTTTAGAAAAGGAGTGACCTTAGCCCATCAATCCTACACCTTAAGACGATTGAGCTTATATATGTGCTTCATGCTCGTCTTAAGTGATAATCGGAGATATAGGGTTCAAGGTTGTCCCATTCTAAAGAGATTGTAGAACCTTTAATGGAAGAAACGATGTAAAGATAGGATCTCTACACCGGTCCGTTCCAAGGTTGCTAATGGTGACATGGGGGAATGCATGGAAAAATGACATTTTTAGTGAAAAGATGACATTTTGGTTTTGCAAAGGATGCTTTTTGGTTTAAAGAAGTGATCTTTATGCAAAGGATGCATTTGATTTGCAAATGATGCATTTTTATGAGGAAAAGTAGGATTTAATATGCAAAGGATGCACAAAGGTTCCATTTTTGAAAGCAAAGGATGCTAAGTTCATGCAAAGAGATGATTTTTAATGCAAAGGATGCATGTAAATGGGTTTTAGGTGCAAAGGATGCATTTTTGATGTAAAGATTGCATTTTTATGAGCAAAGGATGTTAAGTTCATGCAAAGAGATATTTCATGCAAAGGGGGAAGGGGGGGTATGATAAAGATATGATCTTTAATGATAACTACCAAGTCCCAAGCAAGATAATGACAATATATGAATGCAATGAGCAATTTAAATCACATAGAGCAAGTAAAATGCAAGTTTAAGGGAGTGAGAGATTACCAATGGTGGTGGCCTCTTCTCCTTTGGGTTGAGCTAGGTGGAAGGACCAACTTTGGGATCTTCAAGGAGGAGAGAGGTGGCTTCTTGGATTTCTTCTTCAACCTCTTGGATTTCCAGCAGTGTTTTGGGTGTATTGTGAAGCTGAGTATGGAGTATGGTGTGTGTTTTTCGTCTTTCTAAAATGGGAAGAGGAGGGCTCTATTTATAGGCAGTCTGGATAAGGATAATGAAGCCGTGCGGCTAGGAGTCTTCTCCTAATGCAGCCGTGCGTCATTATCCACAATGACTCAGCATGTTTCTAGAATCATACAAGGTGGCAATTCTAGAAGCTTTTTGTAATTAAGAAAAACGTGTTTCTTAATTACTAAGCCTTCCCTTTAGCCCTTAAGAGGTTTGGAACAGTTCCGGAATTGTTCCGGAACTCTAGAAAAGTCTGGGAAATTACCGGGAAATTTACCGGAATTGCTGGGGAAATTAACCGGAAGGCATGAGCCAGATTTGGGTACTTACAGAAGCCCCTCGGCAACGTCACTTGCAGGGCGAGTGGGGTTGTCGATAGAAAAGGATCCGATCTGGCGAATGCCGAGACAGATTAGGTGACCAAGGTGGTCGAGTGGCTGAACCTCTGGAAGGCTACCTACGTATCCCGAGTGGGAATCAAGCCAGGCCGTAGTTCTGAATCCACTGGGGAAAGGGGGGCGTCATACGTGACGAATTGGCTGAACCTAAAGTAGGCTACCTACGTATCCCGGAGGAATCAAGCCAGGCCGTAGTTCGAACTTTGACTGGATCAAAATGTTATACTTTCATCTTGGAAAAACGGAGATCGAAAGAGAGAGCGAAATGTTATTCCTTCATCTTTGAATAACGGAGATCGCGAGAGAGGTCGAAATGTTATTTCCTTCATCTTGGAATAACGGAGATCGAAAGAGAGAGCAAAATGTTATTCCTTCATCTTGGAATAACGGAGATCGCGAGAGAGGTCGAAATGTTATTCCTTCATCTAGGAATAACGGAGATCGAAAGAGAGAGCGAAATGTTATTCCTTCATCTTGGAATAACGGAGATCGCGAGAGAGGTCGAAATGTTATTCCTTCAACTTGGAATAACGGAGATCGAAAGAGATATCGAAATGTTATTCCTTCAACTTGGAATAACGGAGATCGAAAGAGAGAGCGAAATGTTATTCCTTCATCTTGGAATAACGAAGATCGCGAGAGAGGTCGAAATGTTATTCCTTCAACTTGGAATAACGGAGATCGAAAGAGATATCGAAATGTTATTCCTTCAACTTGGAATAACGGAGATCGAAAGAGAGAGCGAAATGTTATTCCTTCATCTTGGAATAACGGAGATCGCGAGAGAGGTCGAAATGTTATTCCTTCAACTTTGAATAACGGAGATCGAAAGAGATATCGGAATGTTATTCCTTCATCTTGGAATAACGGAGATCGAAAGAGAGAGCGAAATGTTATTCCTTCATCTTGGAATAACGGAGATCGCGAGAGAGGTCGAAATGTTATTCCTTCAACTTGGAATAACGGAGATCGAAAGAGATATCGAAATGTTATTCCTTCAACTTGGAATAACGGAGATTGAAAGAGATATCGAAATGTTATTCCTTCAACTTGGAATAACGGAGATCGAAAGAGAGCGAAATGTTATTCCTTCAATCTGGAATGACGGAGATCGCGAAAGAAGTCGAAATGTTATTCCTTCAACTTGGAATAACGGAGATCGAAAAAGAGCGAAATGTTATTCCTTCAATCTGGAATAACGGAGATCACGAAAGAAGTCGAAATGTTATTCCTTCAACTTGGAATAACGGAGATCGAAAAAGAGCGAAATGTTATTCCTTCAATCTGGAATAACGGAGATCGCGAGAGAGCGAAATGTTATTCCTTCATCTTGGAATAACGGAGATCGAAAGAGAGAGCGAAATGTTATTCCTTCATCTTGGAATAACGGAGATCGCGAGAGAGGTCGAAATGTTATTCCTTCAACTTGGAATAACGGAGATCGAAAGAGATATCGAAATGTTATTCCTTCAACTTGGAATAACGGAGATCGAAAGAGAGAGCGAAATGTTATTCCTTCATCTTGGAATAACGGAGATCGCGAGAGAGGTCGAAATGTTATTCCTTCAACTTGGAATAACGGAGATCGAAAGAGATATCGAAATGTTATTCCTTCAACTTGGAATAACGGAGATCGAAAGAGAGAGCGAAATGTTATTCCTTCATCTTGGAATAACGGAGATCGCGAGAGAGGTCGAAATGTTATTCCTTCAACTTGGAATAACGGAGATCGAAAGAGATATCGAAATGTTATTCCTTCAACTTGGAATAACGGAGATCGAAAGAGAGCGAAATGTTATTCCTTCAATCTGGAATAACGGAGATCACGAAAGAAGTTGAAATGTTATTCCTTCAACTTGGAATAATGGAGATCGAAAGAGATATCGGAATGTTATTCCTTCATCTTGGAATAACGGAGATCGAAAGAGAGAGCGAAATGTTATTCCTTCATCTTGGAATAACGGAGATCGCGAGAGAGGTCGAAATGTTATTCCTTCAACTTGGAATAACGGAGATCGAAAGAGATATCGAAATGTTATTCCTTCAACTTGGAATAACGGAGATCGAAAGAGATATCGAAATGTTATTCCTTCAACTTGGAATAACGGAGATTGAAAGAGAGTGAAATGTTATTCCTTCAATCTGGAATGACGGAGATCGCGAAAGAAGTCGAAATGTTATTCCTTCAACTTGGAATAACGGAGATCGAAAAAGAGCGAAATGTTATTCCTTCAATCTGGAATAACGGAGATCGTGAAAGAAGTCGAAATGTTATTCCTTCAACTTGGAATAACTGAGATCGAAAAAGAGCGAAATGTTATTCCTTCAATCTGGAATAACGGAGATCGCGAGAGAGAGAAATGTTATTCCTTCATCTAGGAATAACGGAGATCGCGAGAGAAGTCGAAATGTTATTCCTTCAACTTGGAATAACGGAGATCGAAAAAGAGCGAAATGTTATTCCTTCATCCTGGAATAACGGAGATCGCGAGAGAGGTCGAAATGTTATTGCTTCATCTTGGAATAACAGAGATCGAAAGAGATATCGAAATGTTATTCCTTCATCTTGGAATAACGGAGATCGAAAGAGAGAGCGAAATGTTATTTCTTCATCTTGGAATAACGGAGATCGCGAGAGAGGTCGAAATGTTATTCCTTCAACTTGGAATAACGGAGATCGAAAGAGATATCGAAATGTTATTCCTTCAACTTGGAATAACGGAGATCGAAAGAGAGCGAAATGTTATTCCTTCAATCTGGAATAGCGGAGATCGCGAGAGAAATCGAAATGTTATTCCTTCAACTTGGAATAACGGAGATCGAAAAAGAGCGAAATGTTATTCCTTCAATTTGGAATAACGGATATCGCGAAAGAGCGAAATGTTATTCCTTCATCCTGGAATAACGGAGATCGCGAGATGGATTTTGTAAAGAAGTAGGAAGGACTCAATAATTTTTGTAAAGAAAGTGGGACGTACCCTGATAATTTTTGTAAAGAAATGGGACGTACCCTGATAATTTTTGTAAAGAAAAGTGGGACGTACCCGATAATTTTTGTAAAGAAAGTGGGACGTACCCTGATAATTAAAGGAAGTGGGACGTACCCTGATAATTTTTGTAAAGAAACGGGACGTACCCTGATAATTTTTGTAAAGAAAAGTGGGACGTACCCGATAATTTTTGTAAAGAAAGTGGGACGTACCCTGATAATTAAAGGAAGTGGGATGTACCCTGATAATTTTTGTAAAGAAACGGGACGTACCCTGATAATTTTTGTAAAGAAAAGTGGGACGTACCCGATAATTTTTGTAAAGAAAGTGGGACGTACCCTGATAATTAAAGGAAGTGGGACGTACCCTGATAATTTTTGTAAAGAAACGGGACGTACCCTGATAATTTTATTATTTGAAAATTGAAAATGTTAAGGGCAAATAAAATGAGCCACAGGGGTAAATTTGAAAAATAGGCCACAGGGGCACTGGAGGGAAAATTGGATTGGAAAGAATTGGAAATGCCAGGGGCACAAAGGGTAAAATAGGCCTATGGGGGACAAAATTGTAAAATGGAGCCTTCAGGGGCAAAATTGTAAAAATAAGCCACAGGGGCTTAGTATGTCGCACGACATAATAAGCCATGTGGCCAGGTTTGTCGCGTGACATAAGTAGCCTGAACTGCACTTTTCATTGCCTTTGGAATTGGAATGGAATTTGCTAACACAGGTTGGAATTGGGTGACCAAAGAGGTTACCTACCTAGTCTTCTTGGGGCAATGGCAAAGAGATAGTGGTCCCTTAATATAAGAATGGAAGCGGGGTGACCTAGGAGGTCAAACGGCCAATCTTACTAGGAATGTGCCAAATAAAAGGGGTGACCATTATGGTCAGATAGTTGGACTTTTATGAAAAGCTATCTTACTACTGAGGAATGACGAAGGAAGAGGGGTGACCATTGCAGTCGAATGGCTATACCTTTGCGAAAAGCTAACGCACCATTGAGGAATGGGGAAAGAAAAAGGTGACCAATGTGGTCAGATGGCTGAACCTTTATGAAAGGCTACCTACGTATCCCAGAGGAATCAAGCCTTGGTCGTAGTTCAAGCCTCATCTAGACAATTAGGAACGATGTCTAGGATCCTTGAGGTTTTGACGATTAGTGGAGGTTGTCACCTGAGGAAGCTAAAGCTTACGTCACTATCGAGTAGATAGAGGCAGCTATAGCTGGAAAACTTGAGCATACTTCTCAATCTGTGATAGAGGTAGCTAAAGTTAGATTTTTGACAATTAGAAAACTGACGCCTGGCGTTATCTCGTTATAACGGAAGTAACGGAGGCGCTTTTGGGAGAAAATGTTATTGTTGGTCCCAAAGGTGGCAACAAGGGTGAAAATACAGCTAGAGGGGGGGGGGGGTGAATAGCTGTTTAAAATTTTTCGCCCTCGTTTAAAGACTAAACCTCTTGCTTACAAAATCCTCTTGCAGTTGATAATAGATTGCAAGTGATAGTGTAACATGCACAGCGGAATAATAGAGTGTAAAGCAGTTTTGAGAGGCGGTTTGTAAAATGCGGTTTTGGTGGTGCGGTTTTGGGAAGTGCAGTTTTTGCAAACACGTGTGGTTTTGACTTTGTTAACTCCAAACACTATTTCACAATAATGGATAACTAAATAAAGATCAAACAGAGACAAAGATAAATAATTAGCAAGCACAAGAAATATAAATGCAGAAAGTAAGAACACGCTATTTGGAGTGGTTCAATCGATAAACGATCTACGTCCACTACCAAGATGGTTAGTCTTGGATTTCTAAGAGAGATTTTATATTAAGTATTGCGAGATTACAAAGTACAATAAAATCTTTGCTATGAAGAACAAATCCAAAACTATAACCAGTGTATCTCAAGTGTTTAATCTATGTGATTATAACAAGTGAGGTGAGTGTGTGAGAACAAGATCAAGGCTCTTTAGATCTGTGAGATGTAGAGCACAATGATTCTTGATGTGTTAAGGCTTGATTTCTGGGCTAGGGAATATTTCTTGAAGAAAGAAGATGAAGATTCAAAGGATTGAATAATTTCTGGGCAGAGCTTCAGCTTCTATGAACACAGCACTTTCAAATTCTCAAGCAATCTTCAAATGGTGAAGATTAGGGGTATTTATACCCAAGCATCAAGAAACTAGCCGTTGGATACAGATGTTGTAAGGACAGTACTTGATGCAATCCTATTTAGGGATGGCAATTTGTCCGAACCCGATCCGTATCCGGGACGATCCGCACCGTAGCGGGGCGGGTTTGGTAGCATTTTTTGAAAACCCGGCGGGTCACGGGGCGGGTTCGGTTTCACCCTTCAACCCGCGGGGCCCCGCCCCGCCCCGCCCCGCATACTATTATATATATATAATTACTATAATACCCCTCACCCATTTTAATTATTACCCTTATTCTATTTCCATTTTCTATGCGCGTAACCCTATTCAATCCAGATCAGACGCGGCTTCACTCTCTCTTTCATCATCTCAAATCGATTTCTAGGGTTAGAGGATGCGGCGCTAGATACCGAACCCACGCCGGCTTCCACGACCTCCTCCGGCCGCCACTTCTACGTCTTCCTCCGGCCACCGCGTCCAGATCTTCCTCCGGTTAGAATGGTAAATAAACACCACCGATTTTCTCTCACGCTACCTCTCTATAAAACGATTCCCCCCAATCAAAAAGGGGTTTTCGATTATACATTTAATAATCGAATTTGATCGAATTTCAGGATTCATTTCTCCAAAATTGGGGCAAATTATTGTTGTTGCTGTTTAAGAGATTAAAGTTGAAGAAACAATGGTGTCGGCAAACAGGGAAATGGTTGTTTACTGCTTCGATACACTGATTGCTCACTTCAACAATGAACAAGTTCCTCCCCCTGCTTTTGATGAGGGTCAACAGTATGTTCTTTTTCTCTCTCTCACTTCAATCACCCAGATTGAGATTAAAGCTTTGGTCTTTCTTCTATAATGGTTATTTTCTAGTTGCATGATTCTCTGCTATTTGGGGTTTTATTTGATTAGGATTGATTTATGATTGTATTTTTGTTTTTATTTTTTATTGGGTTGTTTTGATAATTGGTGAAAATTACTGGGTATGTGTTATTTGGATGGGTAATGCATGTTGTGGGATTTTCTTTCTAAACAGAAAAATTGATCTTTTGAATGATAAAAAGAGAATATTTCTGGTAAATTACATTATATTCTGTATGTATGCATTATTATGGGAACAACATTTTAAAGCCCAAAAAAAATTGATTTTAGACATGTGGTGCGGGGCGGGGCGGGGCGGATACGGGTTCTCCAGTTGGCGGGGCGGGGCGGGTTCGGTACTAGGGGGGTTCTTTGAGGGGCGGGTACGGTTTTGGTCAAACCCGCCCCGTATCCGCCCCGTTGCCATCCCTAATCCTATTGGTCCATAGCAACCACTTTTGTCCTTTGGTACAGCTGCTGCAGATAAAGCTGATCAGGCTCCAGCTGCAAGCAATGAGGTTAGGACACCTGTCACCTTTTCAAGATCCTTGCAGATCTTTTCTGACATTGAATCACGTGACAAGATATGGTGGTTGACTTTTGATATTGCTGACGTGGATCTCAATAGTAAAAGTTGGTTTACTTCAAGTAGCCAATCATTGGATGCGGTTGGTGAGACGCGGTTAGGAACATGCGGTTAGCTACACCAAGGGGTTGTACAGATGCGGTTGGATATGAACTGCACAGGTGCGGTTCAAGGGCGGTTGCATGCGGTTGGTTCAAGGAGCAGATTTCAAGACTTGAACTGCACTTTGCGGTTTGCATGAGCGGTTCATGGTGCGGTTTTGAATACTGCTGGAACTACAACCTTGCTTCCAATGAATCTTGTGCCAGTCTTCAAGCCTAAGATTAACCTATTCTATAAAATGGACTTAGCTAAAAAATTGAAGTCTAAGCTTCATTACATAGGGTCCTAAAGTCCTTAAAATAGATAGGAGGTTATGGTATCAATCAAATCTAATACAAAATAGGAGGGTTAAAACATGCATACCCAACAATCTCCCCCTATTTGATTGATGCCATTACCTACTATAACAAAAGCAAACATTGTACTTGGTAAGAACATGTCCATAAGAATTTAACATGGTAATTCATGTCCCAAGTCAATGCACACACTTAGCTTAAGCTATAGATTTCTATACTTTCTAAAGATAAAAACTTACAATATGGAAAGTTATAGAAATGCATTCAGTGCACTTAAAAATTGTGAGTTTAAGTTCAAAGTGCGGTTTAAACTGAATGTTTAAACATCAATTCAAAATAGTGATTTTAAGTTAGAAAATATTTAAATGAGGTTATAAACTGTAAGAGGTTTCATTGTTCTACAAACAAGCAGTTTGATATGAACAAGGTTTTGAAACCAATGATGCATTTTTCATTATTACCAATGCGGTTACACTTACAATGGTAGAGAAGCAAAATACAAAGGTTTCAAAAACAAAAGAAAGTTGGACAAGAATACATGGAGTGCGGTCCAACAAAACAAAAAGGAGTTCAGCAAAAAAAGGATAAAGGAATTACAAAAGAGAAGTCCTAATGCTGACGCGGTCGATGCTGATGCGGTTGATGTTGATGGCGTGCTTGCTCTCTTGGTTGATTGACTTCTTGCTGGGGCAAATGCGGTTCTGAAGGTCTGAAGGCTGAGCTTTCACCTCTGATATTTCTTCTGAGGGCTCTAAGGTCTTCAACCTGTCTGGCAAGGGTAGTCTCAACAGATTTAAGTGCGGTTACAGATTCAGCAGCAGCGGTTCCAACAGCATCAACTGATCTGGAGTTGGCATCAACACTGTCTTTGATTTGAGTAGAAAAAGCTTCGAAACTGGCCTTCAAAGAGTTGAAAAAGGTGAAGATTTCATCTTGAATGGTCACTGTTTGAGTAGATAAAGTATCTTTCAATGGATCCAAATCAACAGTTACATTCAGGTTTGATTTCAGCTCCTTTATAGAATTGTCCAGCTTGAGGTTAAAACCTGCCTTGAGGTTTTCAAATCTGAAAGAGATATCTCCATCAAAGGTGGTTACCTGCTCTTTGATACTGTCTCCCACTATGTTGAGATCAACATTTATTCTGTCTTTAAGGGAGTCCAGTTCATTTAAAATTTTGAGCTGCAATTCATCCAAGGCGGTTTGAGAAGGGGCGGCTGAGGTGGAGGCTTGCTGCGGTTGAGGTTGCGGTTGGGAATTTTCAATGGATTTCATAAAGGAGGTAAGAGCATCATTGGTGGAAGAAATAAATTCATCAGAAAGCTTGGAAAGCATTTCATGAAGCTGGGTTTTTGAAACAGCATCTCCCATTGCTTTAAGCACTCCTCGGGCAAGATCTTCTTTAAAGCCCTGAAAACACTCTATAGGCGCGTTTTAACAGCTTCACGCGGTTTGGGTGGAAGGTGCAGTTGGTATAGTAGAAACTCTCTCCCCCTTAATGGCATCAAGCAATTGAGCTTTTAGGATAGCCATTTCAGTGGTTTGAGAGTCCACTTTGGTAAGAAGGGTTTGGTTGGAGGCTTCAAGGTTGGCATTGGATTGGGTTAAGGCAATGTTTGACTCAGTGAGTTTAAGCATAAGGCCTTGGTTTACAATCAACTGAGATTGAATCAGTTGAAGGGTGGAAAGAATTTGAAGGTAGTCTGAGGGTGGGGTTGGAGTTGAAGGAATTTGGGTAATCGAGGGAGGCGGTTGAGATTGGGTTGGAAGTGCGGTTTGGGAAATGGGGTGTAGGAGGGTTTGGAAAAGGCTACGGGTGGACCGTATAAGGTGAAGCGGTTGAGGGAGGAATTGGTTGTGTTTGGGGTAAATGGATAGAAGCGGTTGGGATAGGTATGGAGGGGATTAGTGTGGTTGAAATATGTATGGAGGGGATTGGTGCGGTTGAGATAGGTGCGGTTGGAGGAGGTGGAATGATAACATTTGGAATACCAGAAGTTATAGGGTTGGAATTTGATGAAGAACTGGTATGAGAGGTATGGACAGAAACAGGAGGGGTTCTTTGCGGTTGCGGGGGTGCGGTTTCAGGAATGGGTGAGGTTTGATGAGGTGGAGTAGGTAGGCGGTCAGGAGTAGGTGATTTATGAGGAGGAGAATTTTCAGGAGGAGGGGTATTGACGCGGTTTGGGGAAGGAGTTCTGTCGCGGTTAAGGTTGGAGATTGAGATGGCTGGGGTGTGATGTGAGTAAGGTGGTGATTGGGCGCGGTTTGAAGTAGGGGACTTGGAGCGGTTGGAAAGTTGAGGTGAGGCAGTTGGGGTGTTGGATTGGTTAGAGGAAGAATTTGATGTGGAAGTGGATTGGGATGAGGAATGTGAAGAGGATGATGGGGATGAAGGTGGGGAAGGTTGTTTGGAAACACGTTGCAAAAAGCGTTTGGGTCCTTTGGTTGGTGTTCTTTTCTGGGCAATCTGCTTAACCCTCTTTGGTTTCTCCCCCTGAGCGGTTGCAGCTCTTTGTGGTTGAGGAGGAGAAAGCGGTTCAGGAGTTGGGGCTTTGGCAGGTGATTTTTCAGGGGATGGCTGATGGGAACGGATGGGAGATTGAGGAGGAGTTTGAACAAGCGGTTGGGTTAGGGGCGGTTGAGAAGGAGGCGGGTGGGAAATGGGGTCTTTGGATTTTCCTTTGACAGATACCTTCTCAGCTCTTGCTTTTTCTATTCTCTCAATCTCAGCTCTATAAAAATTGGACAACTCCTCATCAGTCATCTTTGCCAATTGAGCTTGAGTTTCCTTGGCCTTCTTGGCCCTAGCAATCAAAGGAGGGATAGTTGCATCTTCTTCTTCATCTTCTTCTTCTTCTTCTTCAATGACTTCATCTCGAAGGGTCATCTTCTCCTTTTCCTTCCTTGGCTTTTTCCTCGATCGGGCCGCACCAGCCTGATCCACGCGACTTGGATGGTGCGGTTCTGGAAGGCTTTGGGAGCGGTTCAGCAGGAACTTTTCTCTTCCTTGAAACATTCTTCATTGCTTTTCCAAGAGCGGTTGAGGCAGTAGCAGGAGTCATCTCAACATAGAGCTCCTTATCCTTAGAGGTATCAGCATCATACAGGGCCTTATAATCAACATTTCCAAAAGAGCGTCTGAATGAGTGCATTGCCTTGAGGCCAAAGGATTCTTCCAATCCCCAGTGGATAGATAATTCTGGGGTGGCAATCTTGAGCTCCTCCAGATGCTGATAGTTCCCAAAGATTGCGGTCAGCACTCTTCCAAAAGGTCTCCACCTTATCTTTTCATTCTTAACCTTCAGCTGATACGCATCTATGCTGCTTGCAAGTTCTCGCATCAAAATTTTGGGCCAATGGAGCTTCATCTCATTGAAGATGGCACAGCAATACTGCCATTGGTGAGAGGTGAAGTTGTTATGGTTTCCAGTCTTCCCACAAACTGACTTCCCAACTAGGTAGCACAGGTGGCTCATCACCACCAAAATCTCTCCTTCGCTTAGTCTTGTAGTGACCGTAAGGGAATCCAGTGGTTCCATGAGGGTGGAACAGTAGCATCCTGGACTTCGGGAAACCTCAACTGAGCACTGCACACATGGAAGCCAAATGTACTCCCGATATCCAAGTAGTCAATGGATACTCAATTCTTCTACAACTCCCACCAAGTTAGGAATCTTGGAACCATCGAAGCTCTCTCTCCCTTCACAGCGGTTTCATAAAATTGGTCAATGAAGGAGGGGATGGTATAGGTTTGATTTTTGTTGAAAAGGGGAAGGATTCCAGAGGCTTGCATCTTCCTCATCATCTCTCTTCCCAGAGCATCAGACCGCAACTCTGGTTCATTTATCTCCCAACCTGGCAGGAAATACTTGGTATTCTACAAATAAAACACACAAGTTAGAACATATTAGGAAAATCACAGTTCATATGCGGTTGGGGCACACATGCGGTTGGCAATAGTGCGGTTTTGGAAATGAAAATTTCCAACCACAATGAAACTGTGAACGCAGGTAGGAAACTAATAAGAAAAAACACAAAAGTATATACTTAGTACGTGGCATTGTAATCCAAGGTTATCCCACACTGCAAGCGGTGCTTAGAGAGGAATTTTATGGTGTCCAGCCTATATACTTAGTAAAACTTAAGTAAATTTCTAGCATGCGGTTTTGAAGTGAAAAACATGCGGTTCAGAGATGCGGTTTTGAAACAAGAATTAAGCAACTATAAGTGCGGTTTCAAAACATAGCATGCGGTTTTGAATGAAGCGGTTCAAAGGCATGCGGTTCAAACATGCAACAAGGTAAAATTTTCAGAAATTTTCTAAGTATGGAAAAACAAGTTTGAAAATTAGGTCAAGCCAAAACATAAGAATTTTTCTGAAAAACATGATGAACAGTTACTTGAGTGCATGAAGAACACGAAGAACACCAAGAACAAGGTTTTGAAAAATGTTAACCAAAATGATCAAATAACATGTCACAATGATCACATTGAGCAGTAGATTCATAATATAACAATAAAAACATCTACTTTACTCAAAATCATCCAGAAAATGGAAAAATCTAAAAGTGGGTTTCGAAACTTAGAAAGTTTAAAGTTCAAAATCAGTGTTCAAGATGTTGATTGATCATAAAACAAAGTATATAATCAAGCAAATAACTATAATCCGAACATAACCTAACAATTATCATGCAAAATGATCAAGAAATGAAGCATATATGAACAGAAATTAGATTAAGTTGTTCGAAGCTTGAAGCTTTTCAACAATGGCAGATTATGAACATGAACATGTAATGATTTGCAGAAGATTTAAGAAGATTAAGTTTAAGAAATCATACCATGTCTTCAATGGGTTTGGGTGCCATTGATGAAGAAAAATACTTAGAAATTTATGAAGCTTTTGAAGGTTAGAGAGAGAAAACGAGTTTGGTAGAAACTGACACAGGGAAGGTACAGTGCCAGAGAAGACAAAATGGAAAGTTTGAAAAGGTAGGTTATGTCTTATATTTATAGGAAAGGGTTTAGGGTTTGGCAGTTGAAAGGACGATTTAGTTTCACCAACTCAGTGAATCATTACAAATTAGCACCCTTTCAGCTTCACACATCAACCAATGACGGCTGACATGAAGGCCATTAAATGCCAATGTTCCCCTTTGCATTAAATGCTCTTAAAATTTTAAATTTTCGAGGGAAAACATTTGCAAATAAACCCTTAAAGAAAATGATAAGGACTAAAAAATAAATAAAAAGAAGTTGAACATTTTTTTTTTTTTTTAAAATAAGCAAAAGTTAGAAATTACTCCAAGTTGAAACGCGGTTGAGGTCCAAGCGGTTGAGCTGCAGCAAGCGGTTTGAGTGAAGCGGTTGGCTGCAGTGCGGTTGGACATCCTTGCGGTTTGGGACACGCGGTTCAACAGTGGAATTGAAACTATACTCAACAACCAAGTTAGTTTAAAAAGAATGGAATTTATTTAAGTTCAAGCATACCCATTTCTCCTTTAAGGAATGAAAACCTCTTGGAGTCAAGAGCCTTTGTGAGGATGTCAGCAATCTGGTTGTCTGTCCCCACGTACTCTAAATGGATATTCCTCTTCTCCACATGGTCTTTGAGGAAATGATACTTGATATCAATATGCTTGGTCTTGGAATGCATGACAGGGTTGTTGGAGACTGAAATTGTTGAAGTGTTGTCACACATGATGGGGCAATTCCCTTCATGGATTCCATAGTCTACCAACTGCTTCTTCATCCAAAGGATTTGACAGCAACAACTACCAGCAGCAATATACTCAGCCTCTGTGGTTGACACTGAAACTGAAGCTTGTTTCTTGCTGGCCCAAGCAACTAGTCTATTCCCGAGGAAATGACAAGTACCACTAGTGCTTTTCCTGTCAATGGTACAAGCTGCATAATCTGCATCTGAATAACCTATAAGATCGAAATTCGAATCTTTGGAATACCAAAGTCCAAGGTTAGTAGTTCCAGATAAATAGTGGATTATACGCTTGACTGCAATAAGATGTGCTTCTCTAGGATCTGCTTGATAGCGTGCACATACACAGGCACTAAACATGATATCGGGCCTACTAGCAGTTAAGTAAAGTAATGAGTCGATCATACCTCGATATAAAGTCTGATCAACTTTCTTACCTTTGAGATCTTTATCTAGCTTATTTCCAGTGGCCATAGGAGTATCATATGCTTTAGCATTTTCTAATCCAAACTTCTTTATCAACTCCTTGGTGTACTTGGCTTGGCTGAGGAAAATACCATCTTCGCATTGCTTGATTTGAAGCCCGAGGAAGAAAGTTAATTCTCCCATCATGCTCATTTCAAACTTGCTTTTCATTAGCTTCTCGAAACGCTTACAAAGCAACTCATTAGTAGAACCAAAAATAATATCATCAACATAAATTTGAACAAGTAAAGTATGCTCATTATATTTGGCAATAAAAAGAGTTGTATCAATTTTACCGCGTTTAAATCCTTTTTCTAGTAAAAATTTAGAAAGAGTCTCATACCATGCCCTTGGAGCTTGCTTAAGTCCATACAAAGCTTTTTGGAGTTTGTAGACATGATTGGGAAATTTGGAGTCTTCAAATCCAGGTGGTTGGGCAACATACACGGTCTCTTGCAGTTCGCCGTTGAGGAATGCACTCTTAACATCCATTTGATATAACTTGAAATGCTTGAAAGAGGCGTAGGCTAAGAAAATTCTATAGCTTCCAATCTTGCAACTGGAGCAAAGGTTTCATCATAATCAATTCCTTCTTCTTGCCTATATCCTTGTGCGACCAACCTTGCTTAATTCCTAGTGATGCTTCCATTCTCATCCATCTTATTCCTAAATACCCACTTAGTTCCTATCACTCCTTGATCCTGAGGTCTAGGCACCAAAGTCCAGACCTTGCATCTTTCAAACTGGTTGAGTTCTTCTTGCATAGCAACGACCCAACTGGAATCTTGGAGTGCTTCATCAATCTTCTTGGGTTCAACTTGAGACAAAAGTGAAGTATGCTCATCATAATTCGATCTCCTTGTTTGAATACCGGAAAATAGATCACCAATCACATTAGCGAGGGTGACCGCCGACTTCACGAACCTCCTGGGGTAAGTCAGGTTGGACCGAGGTTTGTCAAGATCTTCAATTGGAACATCGTTAGATCCTTCAAATAAGTCATGGAAGGTAAGTTGACGAAGAGGTTCTATAAGCCGGATAGGGAATTCTCAACTTCATCTTCCCTTGCAGCTGCATCTGGAGAGGGTTCTTCAAAGTGCGGTTTCAAAATTGCGGTTTTGGGGAATTTCATGAGGGTGCCGGATTTTGCGGTTGAGGTTCAGTGCGGTTTGAGATGCACCTGGTTCATTATGCTCAACAAAATCATCAGCAACATTTGGAGCCAAATGTGGCTCAAGGAGAGAATGCTCATCAAAAGTAACATGAACAGACTCAACTATTTTTAAACTAGTTTTATTGAAAACACGAAAAGCTTTAGAATGTTTAGCATACCCAACAAAAATACCTTCGTCGGCCTTGGCTCCGAATTTACCTCTATTTTCTCTTCCGTTGTAGAGGATAAAACATTTGCAGCCAAAGATCTTGAAGAAAGCAATGTTGGGGGGTCCTTCCTCGCCAAAGCTCATAGGAAGTCTTGTTATAGGTTTTGTTAATGAGGGAACGGTTCTGAGTGAAGCATGCGGTATTGATTGCTTCAGCCCAAAAATACTGAGGTAGCTTCGCTTCAGATATCATAGTCTTTCCAGCCTCAATCAACGTCCTATTCTTCCTTTCCACAACCCCATTTTGTTTGTTGTGGAACACTGCCGCATGGAAAAATTGTGATCAATCCCGTGGTCATCACAATACTGAGCAACACCGTTGTTCTTAAATTCCGTTCCATTATCTGATCGAACACTAACGATGTCATCTTCTTTTTGAGTTTGGAGCCGTCTAAAAAGTGTGGTGAGAATCTCATAGCAGTCATCTTTGGAAATCATCATCTCAACCCACGTATATCTTGAGTAATCATCCACCACCACTAAGGTATATCTATTTCCTCCAATGCTGGTAGTGGTTACGGGTCCAAACAAATCAATGTGAAGTAGTTGTAAGCACCTTGAAGTTGAAGGAGCTGGTCTTTGCCGGTGAAAGACGACGCGGACCGCTACTAAGCTCGGCATGCACCGCATTTCTCTCGGATGGTGGTCACCACTTTGGATAACCCACGAACGAGGTTTTCCCTACTCAATCTTTGCAAGATACTTGAAGTTCAAGTGGCTCAACCTCTTGTGCCATAGCCAACTATTTTTGCTCACACTCTTAGCTACAAAACGAGATTAGTAATACTACATGCGTAATTTAGATCAATAATGTAAATATTACTCTTACGAATCCCCGTGGAGTAGGGTGACGCCGAAAATGCTATCTTTGATAAAGCAATTTGATGACGTGAAGTTGCAAAGCATTCCTTTGTCGCAAAATTGAGAAATTGAAAGGAGGTTGTGCTTGAGTCCATCGACAAGAGAAACCTTCTCAATAGTTAGGTTTCCTCTCCTTATAACACCATATCCTATGGTCTTGCCTTTGTTGTTGTCACCAAAGGTTACAGACGGACCACTTGCTTCAACGACATCTTCAAGTAATGATCTATCTCCAAATATATGTCTTGAGCGACCACCGTCAAGATACCATTCATTATCCTTGGAGTGACCAGCCATGAAGCAGAGGACCTGAAATGTAAACATTAAGAACGAGGTCCCCCTTTATTCCTTGGGTCCTGAAGTTAGCAACCCTTTACGACCCACACCTGCTTGACAGAAGGAGGTTTACTCTTCCTGGCATTGGATGTGAGCCTTGTGACCTAAACCATCACACACAGAACATTTATAATAGTTACAAGCTTCATGAGGTTTTACTAACTCCTTACTCTTCTTAGGAGTTGCATGCGGGTTGGGACAAGGAAGCGGTTTGGGAGGTGCGGTTCCAGCTAACATTCCAGCTGATACAAAGGGAACAGGCTTTGGTTTGACCATGTATTTCCTGGGAACGCTATTCCTGCTTTTGAAGGCAGGAGGAGCGGTCGAAGAAGAAGCGCGGTCGACCTCAGAGTTAGCAGGACCGCCTTTTCCACCGTAAGCGGTTGGAGCGTGGATTCTACCAATTCCATAAGCCATTTCCTCTTCAGTGCTTCCACGTAATTCTTAGGTTTTAACACGTAATTCTTCCCATATTGCTTTCCTTTAGGGTAGACATAATTTACTTGTCTTGCTTTACCCTTTCCCTTAGCATGCTTCTCCTTGGGAATTTCTTTAGTCGGTTACGGAAATTCCTCATCCTTTTCACTTCGAGGATGCACACTTCTCCTCTTCCTCGATCCAAACCCTAGACCATCCTTAGTTCCAGGAGGAACTTGGAAGTCCAAGATTTTATCCTTGGTGGATTGAGACTTGAGCCACGAATCAATAATCTTTTGGCGATCGTCGATTTGGGTTACCAAGTCATCATTCCTGAGTTGAAGTACAGCAACCTTAGTTTCAAGGATGCGGTTTTGACGATAGCAGGAGTCATCTGTTTGATTTTGTCCTTAAGATTTGAAATTTCAGATCTCATCATGCTTTTCTCCGTCTTGTACGATTAAGTTCATCATGAGCTAAGCTTAAGGCTTTCTTAAGATTTGAGAATTGATGGATCACCATTTCAGCTTCCTTGAACATCTTTTCATGTTCCATGGGAGAAACCTCTTCCACCACCTTTTTCAAAATTTTCTTTGGAATAGCTTTTTGAAGGTGGAGCAGCTTTTAGATGAGAAAATGGGACGTGAATACGAACAATTTCCTATCTTAACGCTAGGAGTAAGTTTAATATCATCATCCAATTTATAATTTGGAAGTTTTGCAAAAACCTCCTTTTCTTCCATATCAGGCAACTCAAATGATTCGTAATCCGAGTCATCGAAAGCTTCGCAACTAAGCAGAGGTTAACCTCTTCGGTTTCACCGTCACTTCCATCCTCAGTAATCTGTTTCAATCCAAGTTGCTAATTCCTTGGAATTGTCTTCCTCCTCGCAACCATTCCCTTACGATGAGAAAATTTCGAAGGAAAAGTTTTCTTTTCATGTATTCATATTTAGGCCGCTGACACTCGATGCAAAGTGGCCAGGTTTTCTACGCTTGTAGCAAACCAAGTCACTCTTCTTCTTTGTATCTCACAGCCCTAGAAAATGTTGCAGAGGTTTGCCTTTTGAAAATGATTTTGTGAGAGGTTTTGAAGATTTTTCTAAATTTTTGGAATCTTTTTCACAAACATGGCAAAATCATCATCATCCATCTCGATGAGTGATGAGGTTGATATGGAAGGATCGATGGTTTGATTGGATGTGGATGGTTTCTCTTCATGTTCCACTACGGACATAGAAAGCGATTTGGTTTTCCCTTCTATCTCTTCAATATGATTTAATTTAAGTTCCTAGACTCTAAGATTGGCATACAAGTTACTTAATGACCAAGTACCCAAATACTTTGGAGTCTTCTAGAGACGTAGCCTTATTTACCCATCTAGAACCTAAAGCAGATAGGAAAGTCATATTGATTTCCTTATCGGTTAAAGTTTTACCAAGAGATCTACAAGCATTAACTACCTGAACATAGCGATCGTAGGTTTGACGCAAGAGTTTCGTTGGATTTTACTGTTGAAGTTGTTGTAGGATCTTTCAACGGTGTATAATTTGTTTTCCTTGCACTCTTCGTCACCTTCGAGGTAGCTCTCTATGGCATCCCACATGCCTTTGCGGTTTTGAGGTACATCACTTTACGTAGAGTTGATACGGAAGGGTTCCGAAATGATGAACCTCGCCTTCTTTGTCCAAGGCAACTAATCTTTTCTCTTCATCCGACTACTCATCTTTTGGCTTTTTGACCTCTGGAGTTTCAGCATTGGTGGTTGCATCAGTGTTAGCCTTCATTGGAATTAGAGGGCCATTGATCACGCACTCCACCAGCATTTCATCTATGGTTTCCAAAGAAATTGAAGTATATGTCGACGACATGATCATCCACTCCAGAGGATCAGACATGCAACACATGATGGATCTGAGAAAGTTCTTCAACAGACTCAGAAAACACTCCATGAGATTGAACCCTGCGAATTGCACCTTCGGCGTCAAGCGCGGCAAGGTACTGGGGTACATGGTTACAGAAAGGGGTATCGAAGCCGATCCCAAGAAAATCAAGACCATCATCGACATGAAGCCGCCTCAGACTTTGACAGAAGTGAAAAGCTTAATGGGAAGACTTCAGTACATCAGTCGCTTCATCAACCATTTGACATTTCTCTGCGAGCCCATGTTCAAACTGATGAAAAAGAATGCCGACATCAAATGGGACTCCGAGTGCCAAACAGCTTTTGAGAAGATCAAGACCTACTTGGTGAATCCCCCAATTCTGTGCCCGCCACATGAAGACAAGCCACTACTCCCTGTATCCGACAAGAATGACACGTCAATCGGAGCAATGCTTGCACAAGAACAGAAAGATTCCAAGGTTGAGCATGCAATCTACTTCGTAAGCCAGAAGCTTCAAGGAAGTGAACTCAGCTACTCAGCATTAGAGAAAACTTGTACCGCCTTGGTATGTGTTGGTCCCAAAGGTGCAACAAGAGTATGAAAACAGCTAGAGGGGGGGGTGAATAGCTGTATAAAAATTTCTACTCTTTTTGAAAATTCAACCTTGGCTTACTTGAGCTGAAAGTGTGGTCAAGTAAAAACCAACTTTCAAGCTTAGTAAAATGCACAGCGGAAGTTTTCTAAGTGCAAAACTTAGTATTGAAAAATAGTGTGGTCGACCGCAAAAGAGAAAGTGTGGTCGACCGCAAAGATTGAAAATGAGCTTAGGCGATTTGTACTATAAACACAATTCAATATGGTGTTGGATAACTATGAAGATCAAACACAAGAAATAATATGAAAAGATTAAGAACTTGAAATGTAAAGTGCGGAAAGTAAATGACACGATATTTGGAGAGGTTCAATCGTTAAAGATCTACGTCCTCTACCAAGATGGTTAGTCTTGGATTTTCTAAGGGAGATAGTATATTTGATTTGAGTATTGTTACAAGGAATGCAACAAAGTGAGAATCAAACAATCTTCAAATCTAACTATCTTTTTCTATGAAGCAAATCCTAGACAATAACCGGTGTATGTGTGTGTGTGCAAGATTCAAGAGCTCTTTATAATATGAAGAGAGAAGCTTGATGAATCTATGGTGTTACTGAAAAGAGCTTGAAAAGAGATTTTTAAGGTTGGATAATCTTGAAGGTTTGCTAAGTGTTTAAAAAGATTCAAAAGAGAAATGCTGGAGATGATAAGCTTCAAGCAGCTTTTATAATTTCGGCGTCTCTCTCTTTTCCCTTCAAGCTATCTTGTTATCTTCATGCTTGAACCTGACAAGGAGTCTATTTATGGCAGCCTTGGAATGAAGATAGCCGTTGGAAGTTTCGTGTTGAGCAATCTTGAGGACAATGTCTTTGTTGATGTATAATTGGAAGACACGTTAATCCTTTGTGTCTCCATGTAATATGCTTGAGTTAGTATGGCAAGGTGGTATCTTGGCTGGTATGTCCTTTGTACGAAATAGCTCATGTTGTCAGCTAATTTGAATTTGAAACAAATTAATCTGCAACGGTAAATTTCTACGAGTTAACTACGAGGTTGTGATCGGAAGTTAAATTCTCCCAATCTTCAATTTCGATGAAGAGCGGTGCGGCAAGCCATGCCTTGGTGCAGGAATGGATTGCGGTTGGCATCTTTGAGGCGGTTAGCAAGAAGATCACCGGTTTAGACCCAATGATGTGGTTTGCCATTCTGTACGGTCCCAACCGCATGGATGCGGTTTGCGAAGCTTCTTGCTTCTTTGTGCCGGTCAGGCAGCGTGGTCCCAGCTATCACCGGTCAGCATGATGCGGTTGACCGCAATGCTTGATGAGAACGGAAGTTCTTTGGAAATTTTTAACCTAGAATGACCTACTCCGAAGCCTAAGTACTAAGAAAAAATGGACTTAACTAAAATTTGAAAGTTAAGTAAGACTTCATACATTATGTCCTATAAGTCCATATAAAATAAAATTAGGTTATGGTATCCAATCCAAATTCGAAATAATAGGAAGGGTTTATAATAAGCATACCCAACAATCTCCCCCTATTTGATTGAGACCATTACCTACTATAACAAAAGGCTAATTCATTGTACTTGGTAAAAACATGTCCAGAATAATTTTAAGAATGGTAATTCATGTCCCAAGTCAATGCACACACTCTAAGCCTGAAGTTATAGATTTCTAACTTCCTATAAAGATAAAAAGAATTGCATTTTGGGAAGTAAGAAATAATTATTTAGTGCGATTCAATGATGTTATCATGAGAGTGGAATGAATGCATTTAAACTAAATGTATGAAACATGCATAAGTAAGAAATGTGAAAGAGGTTATATGCATGATTTCCAAAAAATAATGCAATCATTATTCTACAAACAAGTAGTTTGAGTGAATAAAGTTTTCAAGAAACCATAATGATGCATTTAGAGAGATAAATATTGTGGCTTTCTGAGACTTTCAAAAAATTTAACAAAAGAAGGAAGCAAATAAACAAAGGCTTCCGAGAAAGTCTTCATTAATCTTAACTTGGCCTTCAAGCGCAAGTCATACGAATCATGGTCACGAACGGGCGACATAATTGTTGGTTGCTGGATTCTTGAGGAGCGGGAGGCGGAGGGGAAGATCTTCGAGGCATGTGGAAGCCCAGAGGCTTCAGCTCCTATGGCTTGGAGAACTTTCTTCGGTTCGGCGGCTTCACTTGTTTCTTTGCGGTTTGAAGTGCGGCCGGATGATTCTCTATATTCGAAAGATTACCTCTTGAGGGAGTTAGTGAGAATGTCAATCCTTGAAGTTTGAAAATCGAAATATGCGGTTGGAATGGGTTCCCAAGCTTTGAGTTAGACTCACTTGAATCTTTCTCCTAGTGCTTTATAAAAGAGCGGCATTTACGGAGGTGTCAATATGGTCTTCAACTTTCTTGATTCTTTCAGGCTAACATCAGGTTTTATCGAGGCCATTGCCTTGGATACTTCATCAACCGCAAGTTTCATTTCGGAAGATAAGCCACATGTAGGAGCAGCTTGAGTCATTTTTTCTCATAGCTTCTTTGATGAAATCTTGGGTGATGGATTACAGAGAAGGAATGAAGGGGAGTGATGGGAGCGGCTTGAAGCTTAGCGAGCTTGTGCCGGTATGACCCGGACATAATGTCTTTTAAGGCCTTTGTTATGAGAACACTCTCCCCCTAATAATGGTGTCAATCAATAGGGAGGGAAGAGCATCAACTTTGGTATGAAGGCTTTTGTGAGAGTACGCATTGAAGTGATTGAGATTTTATGAGTTGGGCAATGCGGGATTGATTGTCAAAGGCTGGATAGAGGAGTCGGGGTTTGATGATGAAGGATTTTGTTAAGGTCGAGTTTTTGAGGGAGGCTCTTGAGAAGAGGTGAGGGCTGAGAGGAGGAGTAGCCACTTGCGGTTGGCCAGGTGCGGTCCGATTGAGGATTCGAGGAAAATTGGGTCTTTGCGATTATAGTATCCTCTTTTGGCTCATTTCACTTGGTTAGCGGCGGTTTCTTCATTTTCATCAACATTAACCCCTTAAATCAATTAGTAGGTTTTTCAAAACCTTCTTCAAGCCGATTGTCATCATCGGCTTAACCACCTTGGTTCTTGTTATCACCTAATATCCTCTTTGAATAGATGGAATTGAGATCAACTTGACTACATCGAGATGCTTCGTCATCGAGAATCATCAAAGACCCGGAGGTCAGCCAATGGTTTTGACTAACATTGACAAGTCTTGGCGCTTTTCTTTGGTGAGGATTGATCATCGGTTATTTTCCTTTTCTCCCCACGAGAAGTAGCACCAAAGAGATGATTGAAAATTTCTGTTCTTTTTAAGGCGAGAGGGGTTGGAGTTGGAGAGATGATAGGAGATTTTGGCTTGAGGTTCATTTTGACTTGGATGGGATTGGAGAGCTTGGCTTAGTGACTTTAGGAGGCTGGGGCACTAAATTTTTGAGAGTTTCACGAGGCTTGGATGGTGCGGTCGGCCAGTGATGTTACGGTTGGCCAAGTGGTTTTTCGGCTTGGAATGAATGTTTGGCAATGCTTGGCTCTTGAATCTTGATTCCACCGGAGTCTCCTTGGTGGATCAATGAATGAAGCTTTCTTCTTTGGAAGATCAACGGCTTTATCTTTTCCACTTGGCTTTCCTAGCCACCTCAGCTTTGGATCCTCGGTTTCCTTGTTTTTCTTAATACAATCATCCTTAGTAAGTTTCTTTTTGTCCTTTCGGAGGCACAAATTCTTCTTGGGAATCCTTTTTCCAAAGCGAGATATGCGATTCATTGTCAAACTTAGTCTGAAAATGCGCATTGTTTTTCTAGTGAATGTCTTGGCTTTTTGGAATTTATTTTGAAGTTCGTGATGCTAATCGATGTATTTGCCTATCTTCTCGGTTTGAGCCGGGAATGAGGGAAATGAGTACAAATTATGAGGTTACATGCTTGTTATTACAGCTGACCTCATTCTTTTGATATTCGAGAATCGCGGCTGCTCCACGTTGATAGATGATCTTGGGCAGATGGAGTTTCCTACCAAGAAATATAGGCTATGAAATCTTCGGCTGATCATTGTTGAAGTTTGCTTGATTTCCGAGTTTTGCAAAAAGAAGGAATGTCCGACAAGATGGCTTATATGATACATAAGCTCGTCTGCTTTCTTGGAGTTGTTGTAACAGCAGTGCTCCCAATCAATGACACAGAGAGATCATCCAAATCCTTTTGATCTAGCTCCATAGGGTCAGTTCTGGTGATTGGCATGTTAAGAACAAAAGCTATGTCTTCATAGTCAATATCCAAGGGAATTCCATGAATTTGAGTGCTAATTATCTTGATCCTTCTACCCTTATCATCTTTTACAGTTAGCTCTCTGGCATTGTGAAAGAACTGATCCACCAAAGCAGGGATATGGATTGATTGCTTCATGTCAAAGAAGGGCATAACTCCAGATTTCTTAAATACTTTTAGCAGAACTCTACCAAGAGCATCTTGAGCCAGATCTTTGCGATCAATAACCCACCCATGTATAAAATGACTAGTATTCTGCAATAATAGAAAAAGTTAGAATATAGAAAAATATATGTAAGTGCGGTTGACCGTAGTTTAAGGTAGCGTGCGGTCGACCGTAATCTAGGGAGAAAAGAGCAAGTCTTATGCGGTCGACCGTGATATATGCGGTCAACCGTGATTTGGGTGAAAACAAGCAAGTAATATTTGTAAGAAACATTTTGGATTAAAAAGTTTAAAACAAGATTAATCGGAATCATAAACCAAAATATACGGAATTTCCCAGAAATTCATTATGAACATTTGAAGAACAT